>JACBWV010000484.1:187349-262313 GCA_013435795.1 Chlamydomonas sp. ICE-L
GATTGATGCCTTGACAGGTTTCTGCAGCTCAATTCCCCTACCCCACTCCGTGGGGCCCGCGATTCCCCTATCGATATACGATCTAGTCTAGCAGACCTCTGCTTGACATGTGATCACCATTTGCGACCCCGTCCATCATTCATTCGCCACACACACACACCCACACACACCATATGCCATGGCGGCTTTTGCAGCCCCCATTCATGACACACGGATTCTCGTCACTCCTTGTCATATGTGTGACATGGTGGATCTCGCATGGACCTCGTAAAAACGCTCGATTATCACGATATAAAGCTCGCGACAAGCATCTTGGTGAGTCAAGCCTTCCTTGTGTATCATCCATGGCGCACCACACCCAGCACTCTGTACGCCCTCGTGAGCGAGAGTTCCTGAGCAAGTCCCCGTTGGTAGTCAAGGTCGGCCGGACCAGCCAGCCGTTCTGCAAGAGGCTCGCAGACCCCAATGGATCCCAGCTCATTTTTGCCATCCATGTTCGAGATGCACAAGCGTGCGTGGGATGCAGAGGCGACACTGCTCAGGTACATGCGTGGTGGTGGTTACGATCAGAATCAGCCACGAAGAGATGTGGGTGCCGAGTACTTCAAGGTGGGCGAAGCCACCGTTTACAAGGTATGTTAGCGAACGTTTTGAGTAGTACGCATGGTATGGCGACGACTGCGGTGGCAAACAGGAGAGGGTGACACCGTTGAATCTGAGGGATCCGTGGAATCCGGGTTGAATCTGAGGAGACGGACCAGGAGGTATGGATCGTGAGACGTACGTCTCACGTGTGGTGACTGTGATTTCGACAACGTCGTTCAGGCTAACATCGAGTGTTACGATAAGTGGCACAACTTTGTCGAGGCCAATGCAACAGAGCTGTCTGTGCGGTGTTGGATCAGAGCGCATTTTGGGGTACTGTCGAAGCTACCCAGGTCGAGCTTCAACCGCCAAGAAAGTGGTATCACGCTCAAGGATCTGGGCATCCAACCATCCAGAACATTTTCGACGGCCTGGCTTCCCCCGTCGTGCCCTGCGGTTCCCCGACTTCACTCGCCACAAGAATATCCTCCGCTTTTGGATGAGAGGTGCATTGCCACCAACCCCGGCAATTGCGACCGCATATCGCCACAGACCCCGGGCATGTACAACGCTTACGTCACGTTCTGCGAGGAGGAGGGGCTACAGGCGACTGTTGCTGACGTTGTCGAGGTGGGCAGGTCTCAGGAGTGCGGCCTGGACACGAGGTACACCCTGCAAAAAGCTACCCCCGAAGACATCCTGCGATTGAGTCCCAATTCCTCTTGCACCTGATGCAAGAGCAGAGCGTCTCGCATCCCGATCGATGATTCTGTGAGCTTCACGGCGGCCACCTTGTTCTCCATGTTCAATGACTGGCTATCCCCGATCCTGGTTTCCTAAACATGAAACCACCTGATCAAGTTGGTCTCAAGATGTCCAAGCTTGGCTTGAGGGGCGTCTCCAAGCGACGCTGCAACACGGGTGCTGTTTACTCTTTCTGCATTACGGATGTCATCAATGACATGGTGAGAAGATGTGGACGTATTGGATTGAGCTCTGTTATCCATTGCTGCACGCACGCACACAACAGAAAAGACGCGTATGATGCGGTCGTGAGACTGAATGGACGAGGCTGCGAAAGCTGCCGTGGCGTGTGTGTGAGAATGAATGTACGAAGGGGGTTTCGAAAGCGCCGTGGCCCGAGTGAGAATGAATGGACGAACGGGGGGCCCGCACAGTTTTAGCTATTGTGTTTGTCAAGTGCAAGTGCGTCCGTAGTTCCTCTGGCAGCGGCCACGCCTCTCGAGAGGACCCTGACGCAGGTCGGCTGTGCAGGGCCATGCTGCATGGCCCTGAAGGTGAAGGAGCCGCGGCCTCCCTGGAGGAAGGCGGCGCTGTCCTCGTACTTGCTTGCTTCTGCCGGGTTCACCTGCTCATTCGCTGACGATGCTCCTGAGCACCGGCAGCAGCGAGTCTTGCAGGTCCGCCTTCGCCAGCGGCAGTCCCGTCCGTACACGTACGTCTGCTGGTAGCAGTCGGGTCCATGATGATGTTCAGTACTGGGGTGCGCGGGGTTGAAGTGCGATAGCTGCAGCAGCTTGACCAGGTTGTACCCGCACTCATTGAATTGAGAGACCGAAGAGAGGAACTCTGAATCGGGTGACCTCCTCCCCGAAGGGGTGCATGTCCTCCACCGGTGTCGTCGCAGCTGGAGAGAGCGCGCCGCAGCTGGAGCAGTATTGTTGTTGTTGGTGGTGGTGGTGTTGGTGAAATTTTCGCATGTAACGACATAGTTGTTGTGGGCCGACCCGAAGCTGTTGTTGATTGTAAAAGTGTGTTTTTTCCGCAACGCCTCCAGTTCCGCTTGCATTTCATCGATCCGATTCTCGAGGTACTCCATGCGTTCCATGAAGTCACATAACAGCTCCCTTGGGGTGAGACCTCCGCTTGTGTGAAGACTTCGAATACCGGTTACTGAAATGTTGTCACACAACTCGCACGCGAACAAACAGGAGGGGGTGTGTTTTTTTCTCCATGGTGCATTTCTCCATGAGGAGAGAACCCCCTTATGTTTGTTACATTGTAGTTGTAATAAATGTGTTCTTCCACAAGGGGGTCACAGCAACCTCCCCCTAGCTCGCTCGCGGTGCAGGCATCGATCGCTAGGGCTGGGCAATGCTCGGCCAAAACATCGGGGTCGCCATGGAATCATTTGATTGACCGAAAAATTGTATGAAGATGCGGATGCTCACATCAATCCCTATTTTAAACGGTTCACATGAACACTCTGAAAAGACTCTCCATCTGCGTAAACAACAATTATTTCAACAAAAAAAAATACTGAAGAATGCCGGAGGACACATCAATCCCTATTTTAAAACGTGTTCACATGAAACACTCTGAAAAGATCTCCATCTCCGGAACAACATTATTTCAACAAAAAAAAATACTGGAATGCCGGAGGCTACATCAATCCCTATTAAACGTGTTCCCATGAACACCTGTGAAAAGACTTGCCATCTCTTGGTAACAACAAGTAGTCAACACAAAAATGAGCCCCATAATAACGGCAGACTCTCAGGGCCACTAGGCGGTAGTTCATCTCCTCCTGAAGTTCTTCTTCCCTCTTCTTGCCCTTTGACCTTCACACCCCTCGTCCCGCCTTCACCATATCCAGACCCCCCACTGCGTTCAAGATCATCTTAACTATAAAACCGCCTTGGACCACCCTGGCTCAAGGTCCCAAACCCGTCGCGAAACTACGTCCCTCACGAGGGCCTGGCTGAACAGCCGAGCGGTGTTTGCGTAAGTCGCTGAAAACATCTGTTGTTCCCTTCAGTTTTTTGGTTGTCGAATATGCCGGTGCAAACTTCATGGTTTTCGGGATTGACGGTCCGTAGTGGTCGACAGGGAAACGAAAAACACCCCAGAGCCAGCGAGTGTCTCCTCCGATCAACCACCATCTTCACAAAACCCTGAGTGCTCAGTCGTGTCCACGTCGGCCGCCGCCGCCCTCGGCCCGCCCCGGAATTCGGGCACTAGCATGCCGCGACAGGAGGCCCGCTCCCTTCCCGTAAACCGACAGCCAACCCACTGCTTTTGGTTCTCCACAGAACCCTCGTCCACGCGGTCCCGATGCCCAATGCAGAGCAAGTACGGCCAGGTTAAAGAGGAAACTTGTTCCGCCTCGCTCTGCAGTAGTCGTGGCCCAACAAAACACCCGCTGCTTCGCTAGTATCCATGAAGATCCATGGCCCGCATGCACTGGCAACACCCCTCGCTGGAGGATGTCCACCTGTTGGCGGCGACAGGGACAAGGGGCAAGCGCCATGGGACAATTTGTTGTCAGGGGGCATCGGACGGGCGACAGGGACAAAGCTCCCGGTGAGCCGCATCCACTGCTCTGAAAGCGCTGAGGACGCCGCCCAGCAGAACTATCGCTTCGTCGCCTCCCCCGCCCCCCCCCCCCCGCCGTCCATCCCCTCCGTCATACCTCCATCCACGTTCTCCCCGCTCGACCTTGCGCCGTTGCAACGCGGGGCCGGCAACTGAACAGCATCCCGTAGCGTTTGTTGCCGAGGTCCACTCGGTTGAACCTGCATGCCCAGAAGGTTTCGGCGAAAGCAGGGCCCACGTGTCGAAGCTGGCGTTGTATATCTCAGCTAAGCATTTAGCTTTTCGACAGTTCATCCTTCCATGTCGGTGGGAGCCACGGTCCGCAAAACAACCACACGGGGCGAGGCGCCACCTCCCGGAGAGCTCTTTGCATTGGTGTGGTGTAATCTCCACCGTCCAATTCGCGGGTACGTGCTTGACCCTCGCTAAGCAGGTTGCGAAACCCACCAACCACCTGCGGCCCCAGTTTTTTTAAGCATTGGTGGGTAAAGTCCATAACTTAAATTATATAGCAAAGACTTGTTTTATAAATTGTGGGAACTTTCCCCCGCCCACCCGATCTCTATATCCACCGCCCCCGGTAACCGTCGCTTGACCTCTAACGCCAGGTTTGCGAACCTTTCCATCCACCTTTGCGTTCAATTTTTTTTAAAAGCAAAAGCAGTGGTGGGTTAAAGTCATACTTAATTAATATAGCAAAGAGTGTTTTTTAATAAATTGTGAACCTTTACCCGCCATCCCTCCTTCTATCACGCGGTACGTGCCTGAACCTCCTTTAAGCAGGTTTTGCGAAACCTTCCAATCTCCATCCACCGCCGTCGTATCCAAGTTTTTTTTTTTAAAGCAGTGGTTGGGTAAAGTCATAACTTTATTAATAAGCAAAAGAGTGTTTCTAGAATGTGACTTTACCCGCCCACCTCTCTACTCCCCAACCTGAAGCCACTGGTAGAGGTCGACGTGGGCTCAAGCTGTTGTCGGTTTTTGCATCGCGGCCACTCGCAATGTCTGTGGACTACGAGCGTCCTTGACGGGTCGGTGTCCGACCAGGTGATCCTCTCCGTTTCTCGATCTCTTCGTCTTATCTGGCTCCTTTGCTCCCTCTTCGGCATCTGCAACGCCACTGTCTTCCATATCGCGTTGTCGTCCGCCGCGGCTCCGGGGGCACAGGTAAATAGGTACAATCCTGTTCAAGTGCTGAGGTGCCCCCCCTGAAAAAAAAAAAAAAAATCGATCCCCCCCACCCGCCGATATGGTCGGCGTGTAACAAACGACGATCCGTTTTTGCTGCTTCCCAGAGTGCGTCTACGTTCTATGAGCTTCGCCTTGACTGCGTCTCGCTTTTCTGGACGTGGTTGCAGCAGCAGAAGTCTGGCGCCTCGTCCCCCTTCGGGTCGCTCGAATGTGTCAAAGTTGCGGCCTTTGGTGCACCTGCCATCGCGCGCCTCACCCCACTGGCGAGCGAGAGAACAGACTTTCCTGACGACGTATCCTGGCCCTGCGATGATGGTCGTCTCGGTCTTCTCTTGCGCGCATCCCCATGTCACCTCGTCCCTTCGATAATTGGGCGAATGTGCCGGCCGCCGTTTCTCTGGTGCTCCGGTAGTCCTTTTGACAAACGAGCAGGTTTGCGCAAGCCGGCCTTGCCTGTGGAGGATTCCTTTTTCGTGACGCCTGGCCCCATGTTCGCTCCATTGGTGAACGAAGCGCCGTTTTGTTTCCTCCGTTTGTAGGTGTGTTCCGCCAGACACCCTGTATCTTCTCAAGCAAATGGGTTTTGAGACGTTGGCGACAATGAGTTGTCTCAGTCAAGCCGACCCTCCACCCTCGTCGAGCACAACTATGTCAAAACAAAGCCCATGTGAGGTATCGCATTCCCCCCCTGGTGCTCCCCTGGCGAGCCTGATTGTAGCGATTTCGATCCTGGCAGATGACGCGCGGTGTCTTGTTCCCTTCGCTTAGGTCCTGGTGGGGTTGACGTCGGCGTCCCTAGGTAGATACGAGAATCCCTTTGCTCCCGCCCATTTTTTTCTCTTGTGCTCTAGCGCGAGCAACGAACTTGTCGGTTGTGACGACAAAGCACGGTCCTTGTCCTCTCCCAACGCGTTCCAGATGTTTGCGTCTCGCATGTGACTTTTTCCTGACGTCCCATCGGGCCTGCCGCACTGAGCCGTGTGACGCCTTTTATTTGCCAGGTCCCGTGTCCTAACCAACCAAATTACCGTCACCGCCTGCCACTGCTGCAATCCTCTCGGCAATGCGTTTGATAGTCTTATGTACCTACTGTTGACCGTGGCAACGGCTTCCCCCGTCCCCACGCTTCGCCTGCTGTTCCGCGATCTTCGCGAATGCAACGCGGTTGGCGTGGGTTGGTCGGCAGGTGGCGGGAAAGCCCACTTTTAACGAGGCAAAGTTTTTTTCCCCTTCTGTTGTCTACGAAGCATCGCATGTTCTGCTCTCCCCCGTTGGTTAGTTTCCCTGTGTAAGCACGGTTTGCACTCCTGCCTGTAGTTGAACCTGACGCCTACTGGCTCGATCCGAATGCGTCTCTGCCCGGGTTCTCTGTTCGTGGAAATGCCTAAGGGTGGCAATGTCCCAATCGTCACTGATAGGGTGTCCGAGCAAATGCGCCACGATTTATGTTCCGGCGCGTCGGGACCGTGTGCTGCTGTTCCTTTCTCTAATAAAAGACCTTTGCTGATATGTTTTTTCCGCCCGCTCTGAGCTGCGTCTGCACTGTTTTGCCCGTGGCCGCAGGGATCGTTGCCGGCCATTTCGATCCCCCCGTTTTCTTCCTTGACGTATCTCGGTATGTCTCTCTGGGCACCTGTATATGACTGCGGCATTCCCTCTGGCACGTTTTTGAGATGACCTAATCCCGGAGTGCGGGTCTGGGGTCATCCCCCTTGTGGGCAGTCTTTAAAGGGACGGGACCGAGTCCGCGTCCTTTGAGTTTTGAACTTTTGCACGAACCCCTAGCCAATTGCGCATCCTTCTCCCTGTCCCCTTGGTACACGCCTAAGTCCAACGAGCTTTTCCCGACTCCGTTTTTGGGTCCTAGCCGTGCTTGCGTCTCATGTGGGTGGCGAGGTGTTCCTGGCCTGTTGGTGTCCCTCGCCTGTGGGTTTTTGTGGCTGTTACTCGTGGGAGCGCGGCGTTCCTTCTCTCTCCTTTCCGTGTCGTGAGAATGAGGTGGCCAAGGCTGAGCTTCTTAGCGGTTTGGGCCTGACGAAGGCCCATAATGAAGGGTATCGTTTTTGGTTCGACGTCGATCCTGGGCATTCCCGTTAGTCGTTTTGCTGAAGATCATCTTTGATTGCGTCCCTTCTGTGTGTGTACCACGCGGCGACCAGTTCTGGGAGAAGGGCACCTGGTCGTTTCGGAGTGGCGGACCGGCGTGTCCAAGGGTTACGGCTGTTGCCATGGCTTTTTCCGTAACGGTAATGGGGATTCTCGAAACTCGTGTCTCCGCGTGTCCCCCTTGAGTCTTTGCAAGCGCCTCCGTTTTTTTGCGTCTGTCCCATATCCTTGTTAGCCATCCAAACTGTTCTCCCATCCACTGAACGGGTCCTGCAGCTGCATCTTCGCGCCCGTGCGTTGCCATGATCGTCGCCATTCTATCCTGCCTGCAATGCCTCCCGCCCTTGTTATGGCATCGCCTTTCGCCGCCTGCGCCCCTGTTCCAGTTTGCTCCCAGCCCCATGATGGGTTGGGCATGGCGCTAAGTTGGCCTTGGGTTGTTTGTTGCGTTCGGGTCCGCGGCCTCGTTTCAAACCCCTTGTTTCATTCGTCATATCCAATTGCCGTGGTTTGAAATGTTATTCGTGTGGATAACCTCTTTTGGTCTGAAACATCTACATTTTGCTTACTCGACCTGTTTACAACCATAAAAACATGTCAATCCGGCCAACCACACCGAAGTCCGCATTCAGTGGGTCCGTGCTTGACCTCCAAGCAGATATACAAGCGGGTTGTTTTAGAAAGTGGGTGACTTTGGGTACCGGGACCCCTTGTGGTATTGGTGGGGGTGTGGTGAACAAGTTTTCACAATTCACCCTGTGGGTCCGGCAAGCAGAACGTCGTCTGCTGGTGAAGACTGGTCCACGTGTTTCCCCAAATGCGGCCCCGAGCGCGCCCGTTGTAAAGCAGTTCAGAGCCTTAACACGTGTTATCCCGCGAGTTTCCATCAGCTTGAATTCCCCACTTACTGCCCCACTCCGTGGGTTCCCCCGCGAATTTTCCCCTTTCATAATTTTCCGACATAGTTTTTTTGGTCAAGGCAAGACTTCCTTTTCTCTTCTACCTTCCTTTCTTCTGCCCCTGAGTTTGTTTCTTTCTTGTAGAGAAGAGAGAACGTTTTACAACAAACACTTAGCAACACCACTGCTGTCACTGTAAATAGAGAGGAGGGGAAACGTTTAACATCCATCTGGGGGGAAGAAGGGGGGGAACGTTTACAATACTAGCCAAACATTGCCGAAGGATCTGTAATGGATCAAAGTGGTTGTTTACCAAAGACCTCGTTTTTTAATTAAAAAAACAATAGTTTTAGAAAGAGTTTGCTAATAATTCTGTCCAACGGGGTTGTTAGCTCAGTGGTAATAAGCTGAGTAAGCCAAATTTTCTTTTCTCTTCAATTTCCCTTGATCATGATCGCCCCACTGAGCGTATATAATCCGGGGTTCGAATCGGTACCCTCCCAGTGTTTTTTGCGTTTTGCCAAAGTTCCCACCCGTCAGTTAATCAGTTTACCTGAGTTGATTAATTTTAATTAACTTAAGTTAGTCAAAGTCCCTGGCTCGGATAATCTTGACCCTGATGAACGCGTCCACCGCCGAATCCACAAGCTCTTGGTCAAAACGAATCTAACGCGAATTGGTCCACTAATTTCCAGTGTTGTTTCCGTCTTTTCAAATGTCAATGGTTTGAGAGATGCGGTAATCCCAGGACGAAAGTTCTACCTCGCCCCCCCCCGCCATATTGGCCTGGCCCTTGTATGGCCCTTTTTTCACACCTTGGCCAATGTTCCTTTTTTTGTTTTTTGGCAGGGCTTTGAGGATTTTCGTCGCCCACCACGAAAAGTGTGTTGATAGCCACGTGAGAATACAAGGGCGTCCCCGTTTGCCCCCGCGCTTGAAGCAATCCGTCACGAAGACGTGACTCCCCAAAGCCCCGACGATGAACAACACGTGACGATGGGATGGTTTGGTGGTGTTTTTTTTGGTTTAATTAGGTGGCGCAATGCGTTTTATACTCCAAAGCCGGCGTGGATCGCGGAAAAGTATCCGAAGGCCTGGACATTCCCGGCAGTGGGAGGCGATCAAGAAACTTGGATGTGTCGAGACACTTCCCATGTCCAGCCGCCCTTCTAGTTGGCGGACCTGGGTTTTGAAAATGGCTTGACAAAGGTTTTTGTGTTCGGCATCGCGTTCCGATGAAGACTCTCTTTTTTTTCTTCGCGCATAACGTGGATGTGGGGGGCAATTGACTTTTCCAATCTCAAAGAAGGCCTTTACATATCCGTCTGTGTGGCGTGTGAAAAGAGAGAGAGAGAGAGAGAGAAAGAGAGAGAGAGAGAAAGAGAGAGAGAGAGAGAGGGATAGATATTTGCGTGTGTAGTATTTTGCGTTATTTGTAGATGGCACGAAATGAAGAGGAGGTGTTGTGGCGAATGACGCGCGTAATGGGGAAGAGGATGATGAGGGAAAATAAAGAAAAATATGCACTCGGGGCGAGGTAAGGGTCCTTTTAATTTGATGCCCTGCTACCGTACCTCCAGCAAATACACAGGAATGGGGCATGCCTGTTGTACTCAAAAGCGCCCGGTGGTCCCTTTAATCGAGTGAGGTGAAGTGAAATTGAGTGATATGGGAAGATGAGATGGAGTCCGTCTACATGTGTTCGCCGTTTTGCCCTGTGTTCAATGAGGGAGGGTCCTGCGTGTGCCCATTTTTCTGGTGTTCCGCATACATCGACAGTGTTCCGCCGTTTTTGCCGTGTGTCCTCCCCGATACATTGCCGACAACAGTGTTCCGCATCTCTTTGTGTCCTCCCGATACAAATTCGACCAGTGTTTTTCCGCATCTTGTGTACGCTACTTCCGATACAATTCGAACAGTGTTTCCTGTTCCCTGGGGTTCCTGCGGGGAGGTTCTGCCGTTGCGTGTGTTACTCCGATGGAGACAAGTCCAGATCCCTAGGACCCCCACGTTTTTTTCCTTTTTTTCCGCGATCGCAGCTGAAATTTTTTCCTTTCCCCTGCCCCACTTTCTCCCGTTGGGGTCCCCCGCGATTCCTCCTTTCTATGCCTCCCCCGAAAGTAGTTTTGGTTAAGAAGCAGACGTCCCTGCCGTGAGACGACACGTGTCCCCATGCTGCTCATGAAAGAGAATCGCGAATCGAGGATGACCTCCTGAATGTTTTGGGGAGGGGATCGTATTGTTTTGCAAGCAAAGAATCCTCCATTGAGTAACGCCTGTTTTCATGATCGTCAGGAATCATTGCTCGGGCAGTGCATGCTTTGACAAGTTTCGCACCTCAGTTTGCTTCTCAAGTGCTTCTTTTCCTGCGCCGCCTCAGTCCTCAATCTTCAGCGAGCAAACATATGATTTGCCTTTATTTCGAGCGCGCTCAGTCTCATGCTCAATCTCCAGACTATTCACTCGAGAAGCATCTGCCTTCTTTAGAGAGTGCTCAGTCTCAAGCTCAAGCTCAATCTTCTGTCGAGCAGCATCTGCCTTTTTTCTAGCGCGCTCAGTCTCAATCTCAATCTTCAGTCGAGCTATGTAAATAAAAGCGAAGGTAGCGATGCAGATAGGTATTAGTAGAGAAAAACACTTGTCAATCATATTGATTACTTCCAATTACGTAACATTACATTACATTGATTGCCGGAGCGGAGGTACAATATAAACTTGTAACTACTTACTTTGGCCTTGCTACGGCCAGTAAGACCTTGCCCCCTAACCTGCTCCCGGTCATGGCGTAGAAAACGAATGACCAACCCCTTGTGAGAATTAGGTGCGCTCCTCCCAGACGGTGCGCATCATCATGCGAGTCGAGGAGTGTGTACCTTGCAGCACCGGGGTGTGTGTGACAAAATGTTGACTGCCTCCTTCAGCATCTCAAAGACCGACGCTGTATAAATTGATCCGTTGGGTAAATGTAGGCAATGCAACCATACTGCGTTGCACTCCCACATATCGTCATCGAATGTAACATGGTCCACGTACTTGAAGCGAAGTCTTGGCTCGATACTAGAGATGTTGCACCAAAGCCTATCGGCTCCCGGCCTCAACCAACCTCGTAGACGCGGCATTTGCTTGCGCTCACCACGGAATTCGATCATAAGGCGGCCTTGATTCCGACTTGATTCCGACACGCTATCCTGCTTTTGCTGATCTGAAGAAGCACTTGGGGGCTTGCAAGAGTTGTCTTCGAGCTTCGATGGACTGTACTTAGGCGTGGCCAAGGCCCCCTTAAAAGTATTGAGTGTAGCCATTGTACGGCTGTAATCTGTACGGATTTTGCGTTTCTTACACTCGTTTTTTGAGGCGCACACGAAACCCTTGTCGTCGACTAAAGCCGCATGATGAGATGGGGTAGCTGGGCACTATTCAAGCGCATCCGCCACAGTCAAGCATTGTTCGGCGCACCTCTTGTCTTCCTCGCGTCCCAACTCTCGATCAGCATCCCTATCCCTCAAGGCGTAATCCAAGGTGTTTCGCGCGCCTCGAAGCTTCACACGAGTCCGCAAACTGAATTCCCCTGCCCCACTCCGTGGGTCCCGCGATTCATCTTTCATACTCCCGACATAGTTGTCAAGCAGAAGTCTGCTTGAGACGACACGTGTCCCCATGCGCCTCGAACCACGAGTGTAAACAAGTCATATCCGACACATGTCCCCATGCGCCTCGAAAATACGAACCCTACTTGACGCACCCAGGCCAAGCCACACCCAGCCATGTCAATCTTAACCAAGTACCGAAGTACTCCAATTCTTCGCTCACAAACTCAGTGTGTAGGGAGTATCCAGCGAAATCCGAAAGCTAATTCCGAGGGTGAATTCAGTGTGTTAGGGAGCATCCAGCGAACTCCGAAAGCTAATTCCGAGGGTGAGTTCAATAGTAGCAGTCATCGAGATCTAGTCATGGTTACTTTCATTGCTGCTAGTATTTGCGAAGTTCGCGTTTGGATTGCGCTGGCTTGCTAGCTCTATGGCTCCACCTGCGAAAGCATTATCCAGTCATGGTTACTTTCATTGCTGCTAGTATTTGCGAGGCTTGCTACCTCTATGGCTCCACCTGCGAAGCATTATCCAGTCATGGTTACTTTCATTGCTAGCTAGTATTTGCGAGGCTTGCTACCTCTATGGCTCCACCTGCGAAAGCATTATCCAGTCATGGTTACTTTCATTGCTGCTAGTATTTGCGAAGTTCGCGTTTGGATTGCGCTGGCTTGCTAGCTCTATGGCTCCACCTGCGAAAGCATTATCCAGTAATTGATTGCGAAGATTGTGCTGGCTGCGAAAGCATGAGCTGACCAACCATCCACCCATGTTCGCAGGCACTGAAGATGGCTATGAAGAAGAAAGGGTCTATCAAGATTCAGCTCCGAACTGCAATGTGTATGGATTTCGAGTATGTAGGAAGTTTGCCGTACATAAAGCATGGCAACTTTGCATTATCGACGAGGATGGTGGCGAGGGATGTCGACATAGAAGGGGTTCGACTGCGAGATTTGAAGCACTCGTCATCTCCAGATTTCGTGTCCTAATTATGGAGATGTTTGGTATGGCCTCTCCCTTTGCTGGTGAATTGCAGGGATTGCCCTGCAAATGCAGTTTTGACAGTCGATCACTCGACTACATTCGGAGCCTGTAACTGTGGTGTATGCCCACTTAGCATGGCGGCGGGTGGGGCTGGAGGTCGATGAGGTTGGGGATGGAGATGGAGATATATTGATTGAGAGCTATATTGTAACCAGTTGCATCCGCCCATTCTTCTCCTTGTCCCACTCCTTGTCCCGCTCCTTGTCCCTGTGGACACTCCAGGGAGTGTCTTTTTGAATTTGTATGAGTCGTTCCGGAGGCTCTAAATTCTGAAATTAAAAATCCTCCGGGAGGAAGGAACGCCCATTACATGCATAATCGTCCGCACTGCGTGTAGACCGTGGGCGAGCAGGGAGTAGTGGGACACCTTGTATTTCACTACTATTTTGCTTAATGGGTTTAAGTAAATCAGGCAAAAAAACATAAGGCGATGATAATTATAAAAGAAAAAACTAAGATGAACGCTTGTCGCTTGGTTATTCAGGCATCCACTCACCCCGTGTCTGATATAGATAGAGTTGTTTCGCGTCAAGACTGCTACATACATGTCGATCTTGAACAGGGAGATATGTGAAGACTTCAACGAAATAAAGTTGATTTACCTTACATGCAACAACTAGAGAACCAGGGAGATTGCTGGTGTTCAAAGAAAATGATTTCTTGCATGCAATTAATAACATGAGTCAAACGTCTCCACATAGTATCGAAAAAGCCCTCCGATTTGCTAACATATTCGGACTACATTCAACTGAGCTGCACTTTCTTAGAATTTGCAGTAAACATAAACTACACTTGAAGAAGTATCTATTTACCGATTAATAAGCAAATATGAAATGAAGGAAAAACCACAGGGCCTTTGTAGAATTCGGCGGCTGAATGCCACTCGACGAAATACTAAAATGAAACCACTAAAATGAAATCCCTCTGCACCGCTACACGGTGCCCGCGCTCCTCCCTTCAGAAATTCACTAGGGTTGTCAAGCAGAAGCCTGCTTGTTACACACGACTTTCTCTTGAGTAGTGATAATTTAATTCTGCGATTTTTTATCGACTTTTTAGGGGGGGGGAACTAACCTTTTGTTTCCAAAATAGGGGGCCTGAGCATCTTCCTCATCCGGTGATACCAGGAGGCAAAGTAGTACCATTCCCTATTAATCCAATTATCATGTACAACTCCATGACGCAATGGATCAACCCCATGCCTGCCTTCCAATCCCTCCCTGCACCAGAGCGGCATGGCCACTTGGTTGAATGACGATATTTCACCAAGTCGATATCGTGATCACAGCTCGGTTGAAGTCTGTCATGCAATGCGTGTGAAGGACCTGCAGGGCAGTCTGAAGCACCGATTTATCCGTTGAGTTGATGACCCACCTGTGTGCAATCACAATCACAAGCGTCGTGTGTTATACTAATGATGTTGTCTAGGTTGTTCAAATGGCTATAGAGACAACAAAGCAAATCATACCGGTTGTTGTTTCGCAGCAGGGCTACGGCAGCTTCAACAGCCGCATGCGCCACCCGCACTGCCTCATCAGCTCGCTCAGCAGTTTGGACAAGTGCAGCCAATGCAGCATTCTTGTGTGGCCCTCCGTCAGCGATGATGATGCCTAGCTGAGCTGGTGATGTATTAGTGAAGTCCATGCTTATTATCTGTGTGCATGAAAAAATGAAAGCAGTTCTGACAAACAAGATACTGTTCCGCCGACTGTGGGCTTTAAGTAATACCGCGTGTGGCCGTACACAGAGACGTTTCATTTATATGTTCCGTTGAGTGTATCCACTTACTTACACTCTGACAATACAGGTCGTGTGCTTTGTGTGTCATCTGTCAAGATGTCTCCAACGCTACACACGCAGACTTGGCTACACCTGGCAGACACCTGTCTGATGAGAATGATTGCACCACCCATGTTTATTTTTCACAAGTATAAAAAATCAACACTATGCCTAGTATATTGCTTTGCGCACCCTACATCTTCTGTGTAAAACAGAAACAATGGATAACTTCAAGAAGTTGGAGACAAGCATGTACGTGTGTTTCACAGTTTCAGGCAGTACGTGGGATGACAGGAGCAACAAGTTTATTTTAAATGGAACGGTGGTATTCGATAATGAGGATGACGCCAAGAAATGTTTAGAAATACTCGACCTTTACAAAGAGACATTCTACTTCAGGCGTAAATCGAACGTGATGAATAAGACTATGTTCACGTTTGACGGCACGACAATCCACCTATTATCTGGTGCCACAATTGAGAACGAACAGAATGCTGCTCGATTGAAGAAGATTGTAGAGATAGAAAAGACGTGCACGACAAACACGTGGGGATACATGGACGATTACGTAAGGCTATTCGGGTATCGTCCGCTCAGGAAAAGGGCATTCTGGAGCTGCTTGCTGTTATGTTTTTCGTGCAGTTGTATATTCTGTATCGATCCATGCTCTTACGAAGCTAAATATCCTCGCACGTAGGTGAGCTCATGCACCCCCCCAACGTTGCCCAAAAGCAACAATCTGCAACAACTAGGGTTGTCAAGCAGAAGCCTGCTTGATACACACGGCTTTCTTTTGAGTAAATGCAGTTGCGTAAGACCCTGCCTCAACAATCACCGGCACATCCCTTTCGGGGAATATCGCATCGCTTCGATATTGCGTCCCATGCTTTGGTCGCCTTGCCATATTTCACGCCTTCATTCGAGCAATGGACGGCACCGCATCGCGCGGTGCTTGCGTGTTTATCGAACGAGCTCATGGCGGTTTTGGAATTATTGGTCAGCCTCGCCATGAGTTCATAACGACTATGACATTTGCTCTCGATACAAGATTTGAGGGGCTTTAAAGTTTTCTCAATGACTTCACCTGCAGCCGAGAGTTTATCGTTGCATTTTGTTACTTTTCTGCACTTCGAGGCGTTCATGCGGAGCGCGCCTGCCCACTCTATCCATTCATCAAGCGTCCGTTCTTTTTTGTCAGAGACCAGACGGACAGCCTCAATCTTCATAAACGCGACGAACTCTTCGGCCGTGTACGAGTCGTCCTTCTTTCCGCGCTGACGGGGACCTGTGTAGCACACGACATCAGATCGACTCTTTGTTTCTTTTTTCGCTTGAGGTAGTTTTGCCACTCGTGGCATTCAATGAATGAATGAAAGTGTATATATTTTAAATAAAAAAATAAAATTATCTAAGACTTGTTGGTTGCGGTGTAACCCGTTTTACCTCCCCCCCTTCAGAATTCCCATAGTGTTGTCAAGCAGAAGCCTGCTTGAGACCATGCGGTTTCTTTGGAGGACCTGACCCCCAAGGACAATACGCGATAATTATTTTTTTATATTTGAATTACTACACAGAATAATCATGTCTTCACAACCTTGCACCGGGCCATTAAAGAACATTTACTACGTTTTTGAATGCCAAAGCACCGGGTACAGAACTCGGGACTTTTCAAAAGTCATCCTTAATGAAAAAGGCCGGGAATTGGGTGCTAGGCAAAAGATTCACATTTTTCAAGTTTCGTGTAAGTCGAAGAAAGAAGTCGATGTCTTCGTCGCAGAAGTCATTCGGGACAGGAATTCCCGCGCTTCCCCCTTAATAAAACCAAAAGGGGTGTCCAAGCAGAATCCTGCTTGATACCAGTATCTGAATTCCACTGCTCCGCTACGCGGGTCCAGCGACCCCCCCCCTTCATAAAACCAATAGGGTATATGTCAAGCAGAAGCCTGCTTGAGACATACCTTTTGTTTTCAAAATGGTCATTGGTACTCTTCCTCATCCGGTAGGAAAGTGGTGCCATTTAGTTTATGTAATAACTGGGTGTATTATTCCCTTTTGTTGTTAAGATGGGTATTTTTGAATTTGTATACGGAACAGCCAAGCCGCAGCTGGGTTGTTGCTTGCTTGATGGTGCCACATGGGATCAGTCAGTGAGTCAGCAGCTCAATTCCACTGCCCCGATCCGCGGGACCCGCGATCCCCCCAGGTGGATGACCGGACACCAGTTTCAAGTTTACAAAGTTAGATTCTCAACACATATTATCTCACATAATTTCAGACAAACATGGCAGCTCGGGAAGATCCCCTTGCCGACATCCTCACATCGGCAATCGCCCACATCAAGCGAATGCTTCCAGATTGGTCACCACCAGACCTCGGGCACCCACATGCTACCCTGACGCCGTACAAGAGCGGCTATGCTATGCTCGGCAAGCTTAAGCCTGGCGCCCAGATCATGGTCAAAGACGCATCCGGTTACAGGCACCATGGCATCTTTGTCGGGCAGCAAGTGGTGGCACCAGGGGATATCGAAGTCCCGACAGTCGTTGATGTGTGGGGAATTTCGAAGGAGCAGGCCAACGTCTCCTTGCGATCCTACGAAGACTTCGTTGCCAACGGCTCTATCTTTGCGGAGGCTTTGTACCCCGAAGGGGCTGCTCTGGATCAGACCCTCTCGGCAAGCCTTGCCCTCGCTCTGGTCAAAGATGCTGAGCAAACCCCATTTGTCTACAACGCCGCATTCAACAACTGCGAGCACTTTGCAACGATGTGTCGCTGCCTCAGGTGTGCATGGAATTTATCCGATGCAAGGGCATGCCATCTCATCATTGACGCACAGTTTGCTGAACTGAATACATTCCCTGCATCACATCTGCCTCCCCGCGGTTTTGTAGGTATCTGAATGTTTTTTCTATTTTGCCAGTCGTGTTCATAAAGTATTTGTGCACCATGTAGGAGGGAGTCGCACCAAATTACAGCAATATTTGAAGCACTGGATCAAGCTTTCTACGACATGGGCATCACCACCAGCAACACATCTGGTCTCGCAATTGGAATTGCTGCATCTGCGACCCTCTCTATTGGCAGCATCGGGGCTGCAAAAAAGTGGATTCGTGACCTGAAGGACAACAGTCCCAAATAGAAAGGTTGGAACTGAGTGAGTGAGTCAGCAGCTCAATTCCACTGCCCCACTCCGTGGGGCCCGCTGTTTCCCCTTCACAATCAAAATACAGTTGTCGAGCAGAAGTCTGTTTGAGACCACGTGGTCTTCAGGACCCCTTTAATCTGAGTGAGTGAGTCAGCAGCTCAATTCCACTGCCCGCGATTTCCCTTTCATAAATCCAACAGAGTTGTCAACCAGAAGTCTGCTTGAGAACGCAGGGCCTTCAGGAATCCGTTGAATATGTTGGCGGCACCCCACGTATTCACTGTGCGAGTCAGCAACTGAATCCCTCTGCACCACTACACGGTGCCCGCGCTCCTCCCTTCAGAAAATCACTAGGGTTGTCAAGCAGAAGCCTGCTTGATACACACCGCTTTCTTTTGAGTACCGGACCACAGTGAATGCGGTTGCGTAAGACTCAATGCGGCTTTAATCGACGACAAGTGTTTCGTGTGCGCTTCGAAAAACGAGTGTAAACCACGCAAAATCCATACAGATTACAGCCATACAAACTCGAATCTCTCTCTGTCGAACTGCGACTCATTCAATGCGCGCTAACAAACCAGAATTCGCCCCCGTACAGACAGTTTTAGGATAGATCCGAATTAGATTTGTGTTAGATGTACATCGGATTTGTGTTAGATACGCGTCGGTATCACACCGTGCGCGACACCCGATGCGGTGAGATGACATTTTAGAAATTCAGGCCAAAAACCCTGTGACACGCGTAGTCACCTGCTAGAGGTCGCGTGCACATTCTGCCTAACTCAGCTAGTGACTGGGATCGCCAGCCTGCTAGTGATTGAGTCCACGCTAGTCGCTTGTACCGCTGGCGTACTTCGCCTTCTAGGTTGCGCTGCTACTTAATGATACGCAACCTCTCCTATGTAACGATTGTCTGATACAATAACTTTACGAGACTAGCAGCCGCTGTCTACAAAAGAGTTGGCTGAAAAACCATGTAACAATCCAATATAATCTTATGGCTAGTCCATCCAGATGTCAATCTCTCTAGCTGCAGTTGCCCACCAGAGTTTGGTAGTCAAGTACTTCGTTGGTGGCCTGGTTAACCCTAAGCTCTAGCACTTAATTGGTAGCCTGGTCAATCCTAAACCATGGTACTTCATTGGTCGTCTGGTACTTAATTCAATACACTGTCATAGACATGCCTTTTGGCTCAAGACAAGCCCGCTCCACAACATGCGGGGGGTTCTTTCAACCATTCTCCAAATTAACACCCGAAGGGTATTACACTGACGTTTAATAGGCCTTTGTTGACCCAAGCCAAGCCCGATCCACAACATGCGGGGGGTTCTTTCAACCATTCTCCAAATTAACAACCAAATAGTATTACATTGCTGTTTAATGGAGGACACCTCGTTAGTCGTTTTGCCGTTGGGATGTTTTTTGTCTTCACATATTTTTACAGTGATCAAAAAAATGGAAGGTAAGATACATGTGATCAGGCTTAAGCCTAAATACAGGGCTCGAAAACCTATTATACTGCTGTTTACGGGTATTGCATTGCATACTCATGTGCAACACTGTTTCTTTTTTTGGCTAAAACTATCAGCTTCCTAGAAGCTACTACTCGTATCCCAATCAGGAAACAGTGGTGCACATAGAGTGGTGCACATACAGAGTAGCAGCTTCTAGGCAGCTAATTTCACCCGTTCTTGGGCCAAACCTGAAGCTAGCTAGTGCGTCTGAAAGCTGACATGATAGGCATTCCAATGCAGCTGAAAGCTTTGAGCTTGAATTAGTGTCTGGCTAATGGAGCTGGATGGAAGGTGCTATGAGTAGCCCAAAAACGAAACTAAAATGTGCACACAATTCCATTTTCTATTCCGGTACGTCATGATATAAATCATCAGGAATTATACAAATAAATACAAACAGGTAGGATGCTATAGCATTTTGTGTGTTTCAGCTTATTCTGCAAATGGCAAACAGAAGCAACAGTTTTTTTTCAAATCTGAAAGTGGCTTTTCCCTAGCTTTATGGTTTGAAGCCTTCTCCAGGGGCAGCGATTTAGAGCTTTCTGTAGCTTTTTATTGCTTTTTAGGGCCATTTAAGGCAAAAAAAACTTTTAGTTCCTTCTTTTTATTGTGCTTTTTCCCCTCCTAAAACGGGGTCAAAAATAGCGATCGCTATAAATAGCGAAAATAAAAATCCCTGGGAAGCAACATATTTCTGCCTATGTTCTGGAGTGCATGTCCCGATGCTGAATCCGAGTGGTTCAACTGTGTTCCGTAGGCACAATACGAGGGGAGAAATTGAAGTGTGCAGAGGTCAGATGGTTCTTGGTAACGGTGCATACATATAACTGCAACATGGTGTTGTTGCTCGAAGCTTAAGGAATTTCACTGTAGCACGAACTCATGGCCCCCGTTGGTAGAACGATTGTTTGGGGTTCAGTTCATCAGTGCTTTTTCCTTTTAGCTCCTTGTTAAGACGCCTGAAGGCATTTGGAACCATGTAACCATTCATATACTTCTATGGAAGTACGCATACAAACATTCTTCTTCTTTGAAAGTACGCATACATTCTTCGTATATGGAAGTACGCATACATTCTTCTTCTTCTATGCATGCAAACAACCCGCCCATCATCCGAATGTCTGCGTCATAGCTTGGTTACGTTGTTCCAGCCTTTTGGGCTGCTTGCTGTCTTCGGCAGGAACATAATCAACTGGGGGAAGGGGGGGATTGTGAAGATTGGAAGGGAACATCACTTCATCAAGATCTACGTTTTGAGACGGAATTGTGCTCAATTTCTCGAATTGTTTGTGTCATAATGTTTGGCAACGTTATGTACTCTCCCAATAATGCGTTTGACGTGAAACATAAAGTTTTGAACAAAACTGATTTAGCTTCAATCCTCACAGAAGTCGTCTTCTGCTTTTTGTCTTGGAAGGATTTGCACCCCAGGAAGTGGGACACGGTTCGATACGCAAAACAGCGCCCGAGGGTTCGGGATGAAAGGAGGAGAAAGCCCTATAGAAGGAAGCTCGCGTTGCTAAGGCAAACCTATGATTTGGTGTCTACTGAGGGGATCTGGATGGGTCGATGGGGACATGTTTTTATTACCAAAAATTTATCTGGATTTTATACTTACTTCCAATCCAAATTATGTGTTCCAAAATATGAATTGGGGGGAACGGAGCGTACTAACGTCAAAACGCTTTTAGTCATCCGCTCACATTTGTATTTGAAGTTGTGAAAGGTATTTCACCCCAGTAGGTGGGTCTCCCAACACAAAGCAACGACACCGAGGATCCAGTTCGAATGGCGTTGCCACTTGCCAGTCCTACAAAAGAGAAGGCACACTTAGGGTCGGTAGGAGAAACACTTGTTCAAAACAATAAAATGCCCATCAAAGGGATATACCGGTAAGCAAACCAAGGGAAATGGAGAGCATAACGGTGGTTGGTATAATAGTATGTTGTTACAGTCCAGGGATAGCCAAATAGGAGGGGCTGATAACTAATGAACTGAACCCCAAACAATCGTTTTACCGGTGGGATCCCTGACTCCCTAAGTTATAATTTAATCGTCATCATTAATGAAGGGCGCCTGGAGGCGCGTCCAGAATGAAATGAAATCAATTCTGAATTCAATTGATTTTAATTTAATTTAATTTTTTTAATGTTGTGTTATTTAATTCGATTGTATTCCATTCAATTCAATGTTATGAACGTGATTTGAATGCATTTAATTGCTTTATTTTGTATGAATTCGTATCGGGCTTATTTTAATTTAATTTGATGTCATTGAATTGCATTAAATCGATTGATGTTTTAGCATTGTTAACTATAAAGTGACGAAAATGGGAGTTTTTGAAGGGTTGTTGATTTTTAAGCAGTATTGAAAGTTTCTGTAATGCAATGCATGTATGTAGATTGGCTTTATTTTTAAGAATTTGATGCAAGAAAAATGAGGCCAATCAGGTGCCTGGTTGATTTTTAGGAATCTGTACAAGGTATTGCATGTTTCGGCCCAGCCCAGACGTGGACGGTATGTCCCGGGTTTTTGGCCAGCGGCAGGTGACGGGTTTTTTGCCAGCGGCAGGTGGCGTGGCTTGCCCCTGCCCCCGCCCCTGCCCCCGCCCACCGGCATGGTCCGAAGCCTTCGCCTCACGCCACCTGCGGATGCTAGCGTGCGGATGCCGCGTGGAAGGTTCGAGACGCCTCATGTTGGAGCACCATTGTTCTGTATTATACCATTCGACCCTAACGTCGCGTCGACCGGCCGAACACAGAAAGCGGGCCATGCCTGATGTTGAAGCTCATGTACCCCTTTGTAGGCATACGAGACCCCCCCCTCTGTCGTACGCGTACGCTGACTCGCATTCCTGCGTCCTTCACTTGGACCTCTGATCTGAGTTATGCTTACGTATATTCCAGGTCATGCTGACTTGTCCTATAGTAAGAGTATGAAGTCTCTGGTACTCCTGATACGATACCTTTCACAGACACAATGTAAGCTGGTCTGCTCGGTCTCCTGCCTCGTCTCCTCGTCTCCAGTACGCCCATCCGACATGCTATGAAACCATCTAGCACCTCACGCCACCTGCGGATACCGCACGGAGGGTTCGAGACGCAGAAGACCAAGACGGAGACCCAGACCGAGACGGAGACCCAGACCGACCCAGACCGAGACCGAGACCCAGACCGAGACCGAGACACAGACAGAGACCCAGATAGAGACCCAGATGGAGACACAGACCGACCCAGACCCACGAACCCACGAACGTGCGAGAGGTGACCGCCCCGACAGGGGCGGTCAGTCGGTCACCTCTAGTTCGCGTACGGATCTGAGGGCTGCGGATTTCCAAAGTCGCAAAGCAAGTTGAATAGTCGCAACAACAGTACATGCAAAGCCTCGCACGTCCGATAGTCGCAAAGCAGTTTGGATAGTCTGAAAGCAAGTTCAATATCCGCAAAGCAACTCCAATGGTCGAAGAGCAACTTCTCTTCTCAACTTCCTTGGGAGTTGCTGTACCTGCGGAAAATGGTGCACTTTGGGAACCAACCTGCTGTCGAAAGCTTGCCCCGGAGAGCACTTCTTCGCGTACGGATGTCAGGGTTGCGGACTGTAGACGCGGTGTTTTCATTTGTCGTTTCCCTCCTGCCCTGTGGACTCAATCTAGGGACCTGGAGCATGTCCAACACAACAGCTGACAAACAAGCTCTTATCATAGACACACGGAAACCATGTTCCACATCCATCAGAAACAGCCCAAGAAAGAAGGCATCCGCCTCAACTGCATTCACACACCTGGTTCAATAAATGGCATATACATGACTGCTCTCTCACAGTTCTCCAAGTTCTACAAGTAAAAGCAAACCATTGGATGCCAAGCCTAGACATAACACATAACATGACAATCTACGTTAAATATTTCAAACGATCAAGTTGTTGGCGACGGCAATCAGCAAATGTATCCCGCTGCGCGTCGTTTCACCCTGGCATACCCACGTGGACAGCTTTGTCATATTTTTCAACATTCAACAAGAAATGTAACAATCTTAGACAACTGAACTACAAACCCTGAAGCCATTGTGTTGCATACCCCACTCCCGGGGCCGACCTCGAGGGGACCCGCCAGGGCCCCCTACTATTTTTTGTATGGATAGTTTGTTTAGTGTGCTCCCTGGATTTCGTGGGTGTTGCACAGCAGCACGGGGGACTTGGGATTCGGAGATCCTTAGCAGCCCAGAGTTTGTTATGGTACGGCTTATAGGCCGTACCCTGTGACACGCGTAGTCACCTGCTAGAGGTCGCGTGCACATTCTGCCTAACTCAGCTAGTGACTGGGATCGCCAGCCTGCTAGTGATTGAGTCCACGCTAGTCGCTTGTACCGCTGGCGTACTTCGCCTTCTAGGTTGCGCTGCTACTTAATGATACGCAACCTCTCCTATGTAACGATTGTCTGATACAATAACTTTACGAGACTAGCAGCCGCTGTCTACAAAAGAGTTGGCTGAAAAACCATGTAACAATCCAATATAATCTTATGGCTAGTCCATCCAGATGTCAATCTCTCTAGCTGCAGTTGCCCACCAGAGTTTGGTAGTCAAGTACTTCGTTGGTGGCCTGGTTAACCCTAAGCTGTAGCCCTTAATTGGTAGCCTGGTCAATCCTAAACCATGGTACTTCATTGGTCGTCTGGTACTTAATTCAATACACTGTCATAGACATGCCTTTTGGCTCAAGACAAGCCCGCTCCACAACATGCGGGGGGTTCTTTCAACCATTCTCCAAATTAACACCCGAAGGGTATTTCACTGACGTTTAATAGGCCTTTGTTGACCCAAGCCAAGCCCGATCCACAACATGCGGGGGGTTCTTTCAACCATTCTCCAAATTAACAACCAAATAGTATTACATTGCTGTTTAATGGAGGACACCTCGTTAGTCGTTTTGCCGTTGGGATGTTTTTTGTCTTCACATATTTTTACAGTGATCAAAAAAATGGAAGGTAAGATACATGTGATCAGGCTTAAGCCTAAATACAGGGCTCGAAAACCTATTATACTGCTGTTTACGGGTATTGCATTGCATACTCATGTGCAACACTGTTTCTTTTTTTGGCTAAAACTATCAGCTTCCTAGAAGCTACTACTCGTATCCCAATCAGGAAACAGTGGTGCACATAGAGTGGTGCACATACAGAGTAGCAGCTTCTAGGCAGCTAATTTCACCCGTTCTTGGGCCAAACCTGAAGCTAGCTAGTGCGTCTGAAAGCTGACATGATAGGCATTCCAATGCAGCTGAAAGCTTTGAGCTTGAATTAGTGTCTGGCTAATGGAGCTGGATGGAAGGTGCTATGAGTAGCCCAAAAACGAAACTAAAATGTGCACACAATTCCATTTTCTATTCCGGTACGTCATGATATAAATCATCAGGAATTATACAAATAAATACAAACAGGTAGGATGCTATAGCATTTTGTGTGTTTCAGCTTATTCTGCAAATGGCAAACAGAAGCAACAGTTTTTTTTCAAATCTGAAAGTGGCTTTTCCCTAGCTTTATGGTTTGAAGCCTTCTCCAGGGGCAGCGATTTAGAGCTTTCTGTAGCTTTTTATTGCTTTTTAGGGCCATTTAAGGCAAAAAAAACTTTTAGTTCCTTCTTTTTATTGTGCTTTTTCCCCTCCTAAAACGGGGTCAAAAATAGCGATCGCTATAAATAGCGAAAATAAAAATCCCTGGGAAGCAACATATTTCTGCCTATGTTCTGGAGTGCATGTCCCGATGCTGAATCCGAGTGGTTCAACTGTGTTCCGTAGGCACAATACGAGGGGAGAAATTGAAGTGTGCAGAGGTCAGATGGTTCTTGGTAACGGTGCATACATATAACTGCAACATGGTGTTGTTGCTCGAAGCTTAAGGAATTTCACTGTAGCACGAACTCATGGCCCCCGTTGGTAGAACGATTGTTTGGGGTTCAGTTCATCAGTGCTTTTTCCTTTTAGCTCCTTGTTAAGACGCCTGAAGGCATTTGGAACCATGTAACCATTCATATACTTCTATGGAAGTACGCATACAAACATTCTTCTTCTTTGAAAGTACGCATACATTCTTCGTATATGGAAGTACGCATACATTCTTCTTCTTCTATGCATGCAAACAACCCGCCCATCATCCGAATGTCTGCGTCATAGCTTTTCTTTTCAGCTACGAGCAACATCTTCTAGGCAGCTCCTCTGCCTTGCTATTGAGCCAAACCAAATGCGACCTATTGCACCTTGAAGCAGAATCAGCTGTCCAGAACTGCTGACATATTTGGGTGTAGCACAGTCGCTGGTTCAGGGAGCTGCCTAGAAGCTGACATGACCTGCTGTCCAGAACTGCTGACATATTTGGGTGTAGCACAGTCGCTGGTTCAGGGAGCTGCCTAGAAGCTGACATGACCTGCTGTCCAGAACTGCTGACATATTTGGGCTTAGCTCAGTGGCTGGCTCAAGGAGCTACCCAGGAGCTATTGCTCGTAACCGAATAGAAAAGCTCTTCCGCCCATCATCCAAATGTATGAATGCACATGTCGGCCGGATAAGCATACCATAGCTTTCTTTTTAGCTACGCGCAGCAGCTTCGAGGTAGCTCCCCTTACTGGCTAGTCAGCCAAACCTGCTGCAACCTAGTGCACCTTAAAGCTCTAGTGTTTCTCTCCCCCCAATGCTTCCCATCCCACCTCTATGCCCAGCACTCAACCTTCGAACCAGCCATTGCCATTTTTGGCAGGACCCCCCCTTCTGGAAGCGGGAGTTCCCACAGTCACCCCGTTGTCCGATTGCCTGTTTGTCTGTCACGTTCCAACCCTGGGCCTTATTGGCCCTCGGCCTTGCCATAAACCCAGGGTTCGATCCTTTGCACTCGAATCCGAAACCATCTGTTGCTCCAATAGCCAACACTCTCTGCCAATTTTCTGTGCCGCTTGCGACGCGGCTAGGAATTACCTAGGGCAGTTTCCATAGCTTTCTTTTACAGCTACGAGCAACAGCTTCTTGGCAGGTCCCATGCCTGAATATCGAGCCAAACTAATTGTGACCGAGTGCACCTTGAAGGAAACACAATCAGCTATCGAGAAGTGCTGAAATCTCGGGGCTGGACCCAGAGGCTGGCGCAGTGAGCTGCCTAGAAGCTGCTGCTAGTAGCTGAAAATAAACGCTATGCAGCCAATGCCATTTTCTGGGGGCTTTTCCACCATGTCACCTTCCATCACTCGCTCATGTCCCTACCATTTGCCAACCCCATACTCCACCAGTAACTCTAGGGACCATTCTATCTCACTCCCCATACATCACCACCACCGGCACCCCTCCACCAGGGTACTTTAGGAGGAACCCCGGCTCTGCTGCCCGAGACGCAACCAATTGTATAGCCTGCGTCCTGCAACGCAACGGACCCATCCTTCTGGTCAACGGACCCTCCCCACATGACGTCATGCGACGCAACAGATCCTTCGTCGTTACTTCTGCACAACAGAGGACGCAGCGTCCTGAACAACCCTGCCCTCCACCCTCTCCGCTCCACTTGTTGTTTCCACCTTTCCCAGCCTTCTGCATTGATGATCTCCAACCAGTCACAACTAGTTCAGATGATGCTTCAGGTACTTAAGGTGATACTCCAGCTACTTAGGATGATGCTTCAGCTACATTGGAGGATGCTTCGACTACTTTGGAGGATGCTTCACATATGACCACTGTTGCTGCTGCTGCTGCTCTCACTGGTGGCACTAGTGCTTCTACTACTGCTGCCGCTGCTGCTGCTCCCACTGCAGCCGTTGCTGCTGCTCTTGTTGCTGCTGCTGCTGCTCCCACTGCTGACGCAGCTTCTGCTCCCGTTGTTGCTGATCTCGCACCTGCTGCTCCCACAGTTGATGTTGCTGCTGCTCCCATACACGTTGCTGCTCCTGCTGCCCTCGTTGCTGCTGCTCTGTCTCCAGGCGCAGCTGCTGCTCCCACTGCTGACGCTGCTGCTGCTGCTCCCCCTGAAGCAACTCTCGTTGTTGCTGCTGATGCTGCTCCAACTGCTGCTTCTGCTTCTGCTTCAGTTGCTGCTGCTGCTGTTGCTGCTGCTGTAGTTGGTGCTGATGATGATTCTCCAAGTGCTGCTGTTGCTGCTGCTGCTGTTGCTCTTGCTGCTCTCGTTCCTGCTGCTGCTGCTTCTCCAAGTGCTGCTGTTGCTGCTGCAGCTGGTGCTGCTGCTCCTGCTGCTGCTGCTCTCGCTGCTGAAGCAAGTGCTGCTCGAACTGCTGCTGTTGCAGCTCCAACTGCTGCAGTCGTTGCTGCTGCAGTTGCTGCTGCTCCCGCTGATTCTGCTGTTGTTGCTGCTGCTGCTGCTGTTGCTGCTGCTCCCGCTGCTGCTGATGCTGTTGCTGCTGCTCCCGCTGCTGCTGCTCCCGCTGCTGCTGCTCTCGCTGCTGCTGCTGCTGCAACTGCTGCTGTCGCTGCTGCTCCCACTGCTGCTCCCGCTGCTGCTGTTCTCGCTGCTGCTGTTCCCGCTGCTGCTGCTCCCGCTGCTGCTGCTCCCGCTGCTGCTGCTCCCGCTGCTGCTGTTCCCGCTGCTGCTGTTCGCGCTGCTGCTGTTCCCGCTGCTGATGCTTCTGTTGCTGATGCTCCCGCTGCTGCTCCTGCTGCTCAAACAGCGACTGCTGCTGCCACTGCTGCTGCTGTGGCTGCTGGGGTGGCTGCTGCTGTGGCTGCGGCCACTGCTGCTGCTGCTGTGGCTGCTCCCACTGCTGCTGCGGCTGCGGCAGCGGCAGCAGCTGTGGCTGCTGCTGCTGTTGTTGCTCCCATTGTGGACGCTGCTGGTGCTGGTGCTGCTCCCACTGCTGCTGTTGATGCTGCTGCTGCTGATCTCGCTGCAGCTGCGGCTGCTGCTGCTGTATGTGGTCTCTTGGGGGTCTCATTCGGAGTCCGTTTGAGGGATGAAGCTCGATTCTGGAGTTCTGGTTTCAAATTGTGTTCTCGCGACGCTCTCTGTTCGGCGTTCGTCTGCATGGGAGTATGGGGCAGCCGTTCATTCACGTTGATCAGGGCTAGTCGATCAGGGCAAGTCGATCAGGGGCCAACTAGAAAGAAGGCAAAACTACCACACATCTGCACTCACCTCTCCGATCGCAACAGATTTCAGCTGAGATTCAAAGCCGTCGACAGCTAATTAAATCGATAATATGCCCTGGTTGAGGTTACAGGCGATAATTTCGATGCTTGCCTGGATTGTCGAGCCATACGTGGACTTCTGCACTGATCTTACCTGTTGCGTTCTGGACTTCCGGTACTGTAGTTTGGTCCTGCAAGTACGGCCAGGCCTAGATGAGGGGCCTAGACCGGGGGCCTAGACCGGGGGCCTAGACGGGGGCCTAGACCCCCTGGTCAGGAGTAGCCCAGGCCGGCTGAACTTGGGTTTTGGGTCGTTTTGTTTTTTTTCTGGCCTGGATTTTTGCCTTCAAAATTTTCTGTTATGCCGAACGTTTTTTTCGGTTTGGGGCTATAATGGCATGATTCATGGCTATGTTTTGATCCATCTTTCAGGTCATTCTGAGCACCTCATTGGGGTGGTGGTGGGGGTGGGTGGTGGGTGGGTGGGTGGGGTGGGGGGGGGGGGGGTCAGCCCTCTTCAGGGTTTTTGCTATCTTTTTACTCATACCTCCAAATGACAATCTGAGACTACCATAGAGATTATGTTGACAATAGCAGTTCATCGGCACCACTTTAGACCTCGACCTAAGACCCAGGGGGGGTGTATGGGTTGGTGAGTGGGTGGATAATGTGTGCGGGTATGGGTGGGTGAGCATGGGTAGTAAGGATGGGTAGTAAGGATGGGTAAGGATGGGTGGTTATGGGTGGGTGAATGGGTGGTATGGATGGGTGTATGGGTGGGTCAATGGGTGATTATGGGTGGTATGGATGGGTATGGACGGGTGGGTATGGGTGATTGGGTGGGTGAATGGGTGAGTATTTTGACTAGCACACAATCCCTGTTTGGGAATTCTGATCAATTCGGATCAGCCCTCCTCTGGTTGTTTAGGCGTGGGGCTGCGTGAGGTGGGTCTCCCTACACAACCCAGCAGCACCGAGGATTCAGTTCGAATGGTGTTACCACTCTTACAAAGTAGTGGGCGCACTTAGGTCAAACCATGTAACCAATTTCAACTTCATAACAGGAATGATATTTGATCAAGTGCTAGTGTGTCATCTATTTGATTCTGAAACCGTTCAAGAGGAGCATTCTGCGTTTTTAAATGAGCTGACGAAGCCTTAATGAATTGTGAGGGGGGGGGGGGGGGGGGGGGGGGGGGGGGGGATTTCTTCATATTTACATTTCCCTTGGTATTTTGTTTTTTACTGCCGAAAACGCCGAGCAGCCAAATTCCTGGCTGGAGCCATGGAATCAAGTTCAAGTCCATATGAAACATAAAAGCTCCTGCATCTTACTGTCTGAGGTAGCCGTTTTTACAAGAATGATTTTCGCCTCTAAGGGTGGGTCTCCTCACACAAGCCTTAGACTCAAGGGGTTAGATATGCTCAGCGGAGGAATCATGTAGACGAACAGGCAAAAACATAATTTGGCGAACACACCATGTCTTTCCTTCCCTCAGTTCGTGTATGCAAGTCACAGTCCAGGGGGAGTAGCCAAATGGGCTAATGGTACTTTTGACCTGGACATGCATTTAAATTGTCTACACATATCACATATGTGAGATGTTAATATGTCATTGCATGATGTAGTCAAGAGTGTGGTGAAGTAGCGTTTATTGATTCTTCTTCTTATTATTATACCTAGTATATAACCCGTATTTTGCCCTCCCGCATACGGGGAGCAGCCTATAGGCTGCTAGACCATGAACGGTAATCAATCCAAGCATGGCTTGTGAATATACCATTTGTTACATGGTTTTACTTCCGTGAATGCACGGGTAGGTAAGTTTGTTACTGCCCAGGGGTAGTGGCCAATAGGCTACATGCATAATCAGATTGCACTGTAATAGACAGGCCAGGGTTAACCCAAGACAAACCCACACAACAACTCCCGGGGGGGAGGGGGGGGGGGGGGGGGGTCTTCCGACTATCCTCTGCACTAGTTAGCTCAATTGCGAGTGTGTTTTGCAGTCCAGCTGGCAAAGGCGTAGCCAAATAGGATAAACAGACTTGCCAAGCTCAATATTGGGAAGGGCTGTAATGCTGTATACAAAACAAGCACTGGTGAACTGAACCCCAACAAATTGTAAAGGACGGGGCCCGGAGTTCGTGCGATGCAGATTATAAATCTCCAATAATATATTGAAACTAATCCAGGTGTTCACTGCCGGTCGTCTTGAATTTTTCAAAAATTACTGCCAAAGATGGCGAGCAGCAAAATTGATGGCTGGTACCGTGTAACCAAGTTCAAGTTAACAATCTTGAAACCAACGTTTTCAATCAAGAGGCCAGCATTCTCATAGTTTTTCTTTTCAGCTACGAGCAGCAGCTTCTAGGCAGCTCCCCTACCTGGCTAGTCAACTAAACCTGTTGCAAACTAGTGCACCTTGAAGCTGGCACAACTAGCTTCGCTGCACTTTTGACATCTTCGGGCTTGGCCCAGGGAGCTGCGTATAAGCTGCTGCTCGTGGCCGAAAAGAAAAGCTACGAGCATTCTCAATCACTATCACTGCCTTCGTCATTCTCACGGATGTCTTTCAGCTCTCTGCCTGGTCTGTGTTGTGCACACCCAACTGCATCAGGAGGTGCCTGCCTAGCAAAGTCACAGAGGTGCCGAGCCAGGCCTCAGCAAGATGGATGCTGAAATACGCTACCGCGGGTGCCCACCCGCCAATCACCTCAAAAAAAGCTACGAGCATTCTCAATCACTAGCACTGCCTTCGTCATTTGCACTGATGCCTTTTAGCCCTTTGCCTGAAAAGTGAGTCCAAAGCGCAAAAACAACAGAGGAGGCCACTTTGATAGATATAGCACCAGTCAAGGATTTTCTAGCCCTGCAGCTAGTGTGGCTAATCAATCACTATCACTGCCTTCGTCATTCTCACGGATGTCTTTCAGTTCTTTGCCTGAAAACTGCCTGACGACTACCTTGAGGATGAGGTAGGTCCAGTAGACATGGAGGACGAACAAAACCAGAAGCAGGGCTGATGGTATGGGAGGCAATGGGGAGTGAGGTGGGGTTGGGGAGTAGGGTGGGAGTGGGGGTTGGGATGGGGAGTGGGTTGGGGGTGGGTGGTGGGATGGGAAGTGGGGTGGGAGTGGGAGTGGGGGTGGGGAGTGGGGTGGGAGTGGGGGTGAGTTAGCCTGTGCAATTGATTATGGAACAGTGTTCAGTGACAAAACTGCTTTAAGGGCGGGAGTGGGTGGTGAGTTAGCTTCTGCAATTTATAGGAAAGTATCACACTGGGATGATGCAGGTTTAATAGTCATGGAGGACAAACAAAACCAGAAAAGAGCTGGTGGGAAGGGAGGCAATGGGTGGGGTGAGTAAGCCTATGTAATTGATTATGTGACGCGTTTTTGTGGGTTCTTGCCTGGTTCTTGTTTTCTGCATGGGAGATAGGCACTTGGTATTGTTGTGTGCGTTTTATTTTTTGAATGAAAGATATGCACTTGGTATTGCTGTGTGTGTTATGTTTTCTGAATGGGAGAAAGGCACTTGGTATTTTTGTGTGTGTTTTGTTTTGTTTTATGAATTAAAGATAGGCAATTTGTATCGTTGTGAGTGTTTAGTTTTATGAATGAAATACAGGCAATTTGTATTGTTGTGTGAGTTTGTTTTATGAATGAAATACAGACAATTGGTATTGTTGTGTGTGTTTTGTTTTCTGAATGGGAGATAGGCAATTGTTATTGTTCTGTGTTTTTGTTTTATGAATGAAAGATAGGCACTTGGTATTGTTGTGTGTGTTTTGTTATATGAAAAGTGCATAAGAAAGTGGGCAAATAATTCACATTCAATAACACAAATTGCATAACAGAGCTGCCATACAGCTCAGACGTAATAACATAAGTTGCAGAAGAGAGCAGGCAAACAAACCACAATCAATACAGATAATTGCATAACAGAGCAGCCAGACAACTCAGAATTACTATGGCAAATGCATAACAATGCAGTTAAACAACTAAAAAATAATGACAGAAGTTGCGGAAGAGAGCAGGCAAACAATCCCACAATCAAGAAGGAAAATCACACAACAAAGCACAAAACAAAGAACTCACAAGTACAAATGACAAATGTATAACAGAGCATTCAAACAAGTCACATTTACTAATGACAAATGCACGACAGAGCAGCCAAACAACTCAGAATTACAAATGGCAAGTGCATAGCAAAGATGCAAAACAACTCACAATTGATAATGGTGTAAGCGGGATCCGTCGTCTCCAGGCCCAGGATCTCGGCGTACACCAAGGACTCAATGAGAGTACTCTTGATGAGCACCTGCGAGTGGGTTGGGTTACAAATTTGGTTGGACTGGGCTGGCCTGGGTTCTGTTGAGTTGGCTGTACTCATGATGAGCACCTGCGAGTGGGTTGGGTTTACAATTTTTTTGTTGGGCTGGGCTGGGTTGGGCTGGGTTGGGGCTTCGGTTGGGCTGGGTGGCTGGGGTTGGGTGGGGTTGTGGTTGGGGTGGCCTGGATTGGATGTAATATTGAGTGCAGAACCTGCACGAGTGGGTTGGGTTAAAATTGTGTTGGTGGGCTGGGCTGGTTTGGTGTTAAGTTGGCTGTTAATCTTGATGAGCGTCCTGAGAGGGGGTTGGGTAAATGTTGTGGTGGATGGGCTGGTCTCGGGGATGGGTTGGGGGTGGGCGCGGTGGCTTGGCGTGGCTGGACTTCACTCTTAATGAGCCATGAAGCCATGCGATGGGTTGGGTTTAAAATATTTGTTGCGGCTGGGTGGGCCATTTGGGTTGGCTGGGTCTGGTGATCGGGGTTGGCTTGGCTGTACTCTTGATGAGGACTAATGCGAAGGGTTGGGGTTACATCTTTTTGTGGGGCTGCTGGCAGCGCGGCTGGGAGGGTTTCGGTCTGGGTTCGGTCCGAGTTGGCTGTACTATTGATAGAGCAACCTCGAGTGGTTGCGCGTTACATTGTTTGTTGGGCTGGGCTGGGCAGGGTTGGGCCTGGGTTGGGTGGCCGGGTTGGGTTGGCTTGGCTGTAATATTGATGAGAACATCCGCATTTGGGTTGCGTCGAAAGTTTTTAATTTGGTCTGGGGCTTGGGTGGGCTTGGGGTGGTGGGCTGGGTTACGGGTGTGCCGTTGGCTGTAATCTTTGATGACGCACCTCTTCACACCGCTTTCCACGCGTCGAGACGACCCGCAGCGTGAGGTTGTGGTTACATTTTTTTGTTGGGCGGGCTGCGGATGGGCTGGGCCTGGGTGCGGTGTTGAGTTGGCGACTTTTGAAGAAGCCATCTCGTGTGGGCTTGGGTTTAACTAATTGGGTCGGTGGGGTTGGATTTTTGAGTGGGTCGGGCTGGTAACTATTATTGAAACACTCGCGTGCGTGGGTTGGGTTTCAATTTGTGTGGGTGAGTACACTAAATTGGGTTGGGTTGCGTTTTAATATTGGTTCGCCGGTGGCTTGGCTACGGGTGTACTTTGATGGCATTGCGTTGGTTTGCGAATTTTCAATGCGGTCTGTTTGGTTGGGGGGGATAGAGGTTGGCTTGGCGGATGTACTCCTTGATCGAGCATTTGTGAGTTCGGCTTGGATCTGCAATTGGTTTGGGAGGGTTAGGGTTGGTTTGGGCTAGGTGTTGGCTTGAAGTCGGGTACTGATTGATGAGAATTTGCGAGTTCGGTTATGGGTTTTAATTTTTGTTTTATGTTTTGCTTTGGGTCTAGCGGTTGGTTTGGCTGGGCTGTACTTCTTAGATGCAGGCATTGGCGCAGTTTCCAAGTGGTATGGATTTTAATTTGATTTTGGTTTGTTTGGTTTGGGTTGGCTGTACTCTTGATGAGCACCTGCAAGTGAATGTATGTATGTACCCGTATGCTGCTCGTGTGGCTGTTGGCAACATTTTTGCGGATTTGGTTTCTCCCCTTTGAAATAACACACACAATTAGGATGTTTTACCCTCAACAACTGCAAACAGCGACATATCCCATAATCAGCCATTGACCACCACAATGGGCACTACACCATCACAATAAATACCACTCCATCACCATCATGAGCCATTGACCACCACAATGAGCAGTACACCAACACAATAAAGCATCCGCATAACCATCCTTCTCACAAATGTATGGGCATAAACCAGAACACACGGAGCCACTAAAACACCACAATAAACACCCCAAACATTGCTCCATCGTTAACATGGGCACGAACACCAATAACATAAATACCAACCATCATCATAAATGGGCCACTAGACATCACCCGCAATAAATCACCACACCTCATAACAGAATGGGCAATACAACACCAAATTAGGAGCATCTACACAAAACAAAAAGACACCAACCACCAGTCAAAGAAGGAGCATTCATATCAACTTACAAAACGATGAGCACTACACCACCACAACAAACACCACACCATCACCATAATTAGCCAACTCGACACAGCATCATGAGCACTACACGACCCATAACCCCACACCATCCCTTTTCATATTAGGAATAACACCAGACAAATAATGAGCAGCATACAAGAACCACACAACACAAAACACATCAACACCTCATCACCACTAATTAGCAGCTAACCAGCATAATGAGCACTACACCACCACAATAAAAACACAACCATTCAACCATAAGGGGCAAAGACACTCAACCAATGAGCACGACACCCACTGACAATTAAAACACCACACCACATCCAACCTCAATCAGCATTAACTACCAGCAAAAGGAGCACTGACACCACCAAAAATAAACACCACACCACACACCTAACCCATAATGGGCACTACACCACCACAATGAGCACTACACCACCACAACAAACACCACACCATCACCATAATGGGCACTACACCACCACAATGAGCACTACACCACCACAATAAACACCAAACCATCACCATAATGGGTAATACACCACCACTACTGAACCAATCAACCCCATATGCCCACACCCACAATAATTAGAGTTATAGGGACTACCCCATGAGCAATAAAACGACCAATTGAAACACCACCCATCAAACCCATAATGGGCCTATGACACCCCACAATGAGCATAAACTATCCACCAAAATAAACACCACACCATCACCATAATGGGCAATACACCACCACAATGAGCACTACACAACCAAAATAAACACCACACCATCACCATAATGGGCAATACACCACCACAATGAGCACTACACAACCACAATAAACACCACACCATCACCATAATGGGCACTACACCACCACAATGAGCACTACACAACCAAAATAAACACCACACAGCACATAATGGGCCAATACATACCCCACAATGAGCAATCTACACACCACAACCAAACACCACACATCACCATAATGGGCAAACTAACCAACCCACCATGAAATTTCTTACACACCCCACTATGCACACAACACACACCATAATTCGCAGTTAGCCTAACACAAATGAGCACTAAACCGACCCAATGAACACCACACCATCATCATAATGGGCAATACACCACCACAATGAGCACTACACAACCAAAATTAAAAAACCTCTCACATCCAATCACCATAAATGGGAATACACACCACTGAGCAAGACACAACAAAAATAAACCACCACCACCATCACACTAATGGGCACACACCCCCACAATGAAGCACTACACAACAAAAATAAACATTCATTACGTTTAGACCCCACCACCTGCCGGCCAATTCACATTCGTGGTCGCGTACAGGTCGTATGATTGGATGCCGATCTTTTTCACCCCACCTATCAGTACTGGGCAATACAGCCACAGATTGTTTGAATCACCAAATGCAGGGGGCCATCAATTAATGTTTTATTTTTGACACCATGGCTAGAAGTTTTTTCCCCACCCACCCCCCCCCCCCCCCCCATGGCTTAAAGGCCCATTATCTCCTCAACCATTAAAATTCTTTCATGAAAGTTAGGTGCATACTGACCCTCAAGTCGAGCTCTATCAGTTAGTCATCTTTAAAATGTGGTTTGGCTTATGTCTAAGCGACCCCTGCCCCCCACCCACCCACCCACCCCCACGCAAGTCTTTCCGTATAAATAATAAGAGGTTAGGCTGCACCAACGTGATTTTATTGCGGTTACCTTTGTTACAACGTGTAGTTCATTAATAAACTCAGCCGAGGCATGTCCGAGGGTTCATGAGATACAACAGTGTGGGGCCAAAGGGGCCTCAGGCAGTGAAACACACCTCCATCCAACTGACACCCGCATAAAGTACACTATTTGTCTAGCCTGATCCAGGTCAAATTGCCGGTAGCCTTGTGGGCAGCTGTCAAGAGGGCAGGCCCCCCAAGTTTTTGTTTTGCCCTATCAGGCGACTGGATAATCTGAAACAATGTGACAGCCTGTTTTGCCTTGCATATTTGAGACCATCCGCAGACTCTTACTTCATCCACTCTCTCAAACAACGAGCTGACCGGGACTTCTTGTGCTTTGAGCTTTCCCTTGCTGACTGGGTTGTTTTTGCTTGTCTACGCTCGGGCCTCAGCCCTGGCTTGCCCAAATTTATTTTCCTTCGTTTGCTGTAAAACAAGCGCGGATTCCTGCTGCTTGAGCTTCCAACTGCTAAGTCGGGAACTTGTCGGCTCTGGTTGTGAAGTTCTGGTTGGCGTCCAGACAGGATGTACCTTCCAGTACATCCATTCAATTACACCCTGTGTGTAATCGACCAACGACTGCATATTCGTAATGCTTTCGTAGAGGCGTTTTAAATGGTGTGCGGCACGTTCGATTCAGGCCACAGATGGAGAAGTTGTGAAGAAATTTTGAGATCGGCCTCGCCCCCCCCCCCCCCCCCCCCACCCTTTTTGGGACCCCCCCACATCTTCAGCCCTCAGGCACTTTTTTACTTTTTTCAACGGTTTCGGGGTCTACGACCAAATTGGAGATGATTAACAGCTTGAGCCTCCCCACATACGTTTTGATGGCCCCCCGACCAAATGCATTTTCTTTTTGGCCCTTCCTACCACGGGAAGAAGGGGTTCAGTTCATCAATGCTTCTTCTTTTTAAGCCCTCCAAGTAGGTTGGCAAGTCCTTTAGACCTGATTCTGGCCTACTCCTTGACTGTACACAAAGAACATGCAGTGAAGTTGTGTTAAATGAAATCAGGACTGTGCAACAGAATGCACAAAGCAGGTATGCGCCCGAAAGGTGAGCGAAGCAAATGGCGGCCTTGCTGATCGTGGCCTCTGCAGCGTTTTAGTGGAACCCGTTCACCAACAGACAACAGCATCAAAGCTAATGGCCCACATACAAACATGACATACGTACATACATACTGACTCACCAAAGGGAAGTAAATTACTCATCACTTGAAAGGGAACCTTTCCTATCACGGTCGGGCAAGTCCTTTAGCTTATTTGAACCACCCCTGAACTGTAACATACATACATAAATACTGACTCACCAAAGGGAAGTAAATGACTCGCAAGATGATCCATGACACCGCGAAGATAATGAAGTTCACAGTTGACACCGTCTCGTTTCTAGCATACCTGTCGGTGAAAGGATTGTTTGGGGTTCAGTTCACCAATGCATCTTCTTTTTAGGCCCTCTTGTCACGGTTGGGCAAGTCCCTTTAATCTATTTGACCTGCCCTTGGACTGTTACATACATACACTAGCCCTTGCTGTCACGGTTGGGCAAGTCCCTATAGCCTATTTGACCTTCCTCTGGATTGTTACATACATACATTAGCCCTTCCTACCACGGTTGGTAGTTCTTAGCCTATTTGCTGCCCATGGACTGAACAAACAACCTCAGGTTGTTACAAGTCCATGGGGTTTCGCACCAACAACACACACCTGAAGAACAGGAATGATCTTGATTGTTCGAGGTTGGGCAAGTCCGTTTAGCATATTTGGCCACCACTGAACTGCAACACACCCACCACCCAACCACAAACACCACCACCCACCCACCCCCACTTCCCACCCATGCACCACCACCACCCACCCACCCACCCTCCCGCCCAACCACCACCCACCTATGCACCACCACCACCACCCACCCATGCACCACCACCACCACCCACCCACCCTTCCGCCCAACCACCACCACAACCACCCACCCATGCACCACCACCACCAACACCCACCTCCCGCCCCACCCACCAACCACCACCACCACCCAACCATGTACCACCACCATCCACCCACCCAGCCCACCACACCCAACCCATACCCACCACCACCCTCCCACCAATGCACCACCACCACCAACCCATCCACCACCACCACCCTACCCAGTCCACCACCACCCACCCATTCACCACCACCCACTTATGCACCATCACCACTCACCCATGCACCACCACCACCACCGACCCATCCACCACCACTATGCACTACCACCACCAACCCACCCATCCTCCACCACCACCCACCCCACCCCATGCACACCACCAATAAACACATACCCACCCCACTAACCAACCCGGCCACAACAAGCCAAACCTGGCCAATCCAACCCAACCTAAACGACACATGGCCAAACCAAGCCAATCCTGGCCAATCCAACCCAACCCAAACGACACATGGCCAACCCAAGCCAATCCTGGCCACAAATCCACCAATCAAAGACACGTGGCCTACAACCCAGGCCAATCTGCCATCCAGCCAATCCTGGCCGATTCAAGCCAAATCAATCGACACGTGGCCAACCCAAGCCAATCCCGGCCAATCCAACCCAAATCAAACAACACTTGGCCAACCCAAGCCAAACCTGGCTAATCCAACCCAAATCAAACGACACGTGGCCAACCCAAGCCAATCCTGGCCAATCCAACACAAATCAAACGACACGTGGCCAACCCAAGCCAATCCTGGCCAGTCCAACCCAAATCAATCAACACCTGGCCAACCCAAGCCAAACCTGGCTAATCCAACCCATCCCAAACGACACTTGGCAAAACCAATCCAATCCTGGCCAATCCAATCTAAACCCTAATGATATCTGGCCAACCCAAGCCAATCCTGGCCAATCCAACCCAACCCTTATGATACCTGGCCAATCCAACCTAACCCTTATGATACCTGGCCAATCCAACCTAACCCTTATGATACCTGGCCAATTCAACCTAACCCTAACGATACCTGACCAATCCAACCTAACCCTGACGATACCTGGCCAATCCAACCTAACCCTGACGATACCTGGCCAATCCAACCTAACCCTAACGAGACCTGGCCCAATCCAAACAGAACACGAACGCTACCGGGCACAATCCTCCATACCTCCCGAAAGATACGGGGAAAAGCCAAACGAACACGAAAGACGAACCGCCAAGCCAACCTAACCGAACGAACGTAGACATTGGACAAGCCAACCGAACAGAAACGAGGACCGGCCAAGCCAACCCGACACCCGAACAAGACAGGGCCCTAACGCAACACCCCAAAGGGTACCAACTTCCAAGGCAACCTACAAATACTGGACCTAACACCAAACCCCCCCTAGCTAACCAATCCATACCTGCCTGTGCCAACCCAACCTCGACCTGCGCCCGAACCAATCCCTACCGGCCTCTAACCAACCCCGACCTACCTCCCCTAACCATCCCTACCTGCCCCTAACCCAACCAGACTGCCTTACCAACCCACCTTCGGACGCCCCTGCCGAACCAATCCATACCTGCCCTACCAACCATCCAACCGGCCATACCATCCCTACCTGCCCTAACAACCCAAATACAGGAGCGTACCAACCCACCTATAACTGCCCTTACCAATTCCTTACTGCACTAACCAATAAATACCTGCCCTATAAACCACCATTCAACTGACCTAACCAACCCCACATATAATGACCTAACTAATCATACGTGCCCTAACCAACCCAATCCCTACTGCCCCTCCAACAATCCTTACTGGCCCTAACCCAAAACATTATCTGCCTGCCCAACCCACTCAACCTGCCCTAAAAATCCCTAAATGCCCTAACCAACCAATCCCTAACTGCCCTAACCAAATAACTACCTGCATAAGCCCAACACATACATGCATGGAACCCAACACACCTCTACCCGCCATAATAAACCAACCCCTACCTGACGTAAACAACCCACATCTACCCGCGCCATAACCAAATCCCTACCTGCCAGAACCAACCCATACCTGCATAACCAACCACCTATACTGCCCCTAACCTAATCCTACCTGCCCGAACCAACCCCCTTGACTGCCTACCAACACACACAGGATGACCTGCCTAAACCTAATCCCTTACCTGCCCCTAACCAACCAATACCTACCTGCCCTAACCAATCCTTACCTGCCCTAACCAACCCATATCTGCCTGCCCAACCCACCTCTACCTGCCCTAACCAATCCCTACCTGCCCCAACCACCCTCCCTACCTGCCCTAACCATCCCTCCTGCCCTACACCAACCCATACCTGCCTGCCAACCCCCCTCTACCCGCCTTAACCAACCTATACCTTCCTAACCAACCCACCTCTACCCGCCCTAACCAATCTCTACCTGCCCTTACCAACCCATACCTGCCTAACCAACCCACTCTACCGGGCCCAAGTCGCTCGGTCCCTACCTGCCCTAACCAATCCCTACCTGCCTAACCAACCCACCTCTACCTGCCCAAACCAATCCCTACCTGCCCTAACCAACCCATCCCTACCTGCCCTAACCAATCCCTACCTGCCCTAACAACCAACCCAGATCTTCCTGCCCACCCCCTCTACCTCCCTAACCAATCCCTACCTCCCTAACCACCCACCTCTACCTGCCCTAACCAATCCCTACCTGCCCTAACCAACCCATACCTGCCTAACCAACCCACCTCTACCTGCCCTAACTAATCCCTACCTGCCCTAACCAACCCATACCTACCTGCCCTAACCAATCCTTACCTGCCCTAACCAACCCATATCTGCCTGCCCAACCCACCTCTACCTGCCCTAACCAATCCCTACCTGCCCCAACCAACCCATCCCTACCTGCCCTAACCAATCCCTACCTGCCCTAACCAACCCATACCTGCCTGCCCAACCCACCTCTACCCGCCCTAACCAACCTATACCTTCCTAACCAACCCACCTCTACCCGCCCTAACCAATCTCTACCTGCCCTTACCAACCCATACCTGCCTAACCAACCCACCTCTACCTGCCCAAACCAATCCCTACCTGCCCTAACCAATCCCTACCTGCCTAACCAACCCACCTCTACCTGCCAAAACCAATCCCTACCTGCCCTAACCAACCCATCCCTACCTGCCCTAACCAATCCCTACCTGCCCTAACCAACCCATATCTGCCTGCCCAACCCACCTCTACCTGCCCTAACCAATCCCTACCTGCCCTGACCAACCCATCCCTACCTGCCCTAACCATCCTACCTGCCCTAAACCACCCACCTCTACCTGCCGCAAACCAATCCCTACTGCCCTAACAACCATACTGCCTAACCAACCCAACCTCTACCTGCCCTACTATTCCCTACCTCCCTACCACCCATACCTACCGGCCTAAGCCATTCCTTACCTCCCTAACCAAACCAAATCGCCTGCCCCAACCACCTCTGCCTGCCCTAACCAGCCCTGACCTGCCCCAACCACCCATCCCTACCTGCCCTAACCAATCCCTACCTGCCCTTACCAACCCATACCTGCCGTGCCAACCCACTCTACCCGCACTAACCACCTATACCTCCGAACCAACCCACCTCTATCTGCCCTAACCAATCCCTACCTGCACTTACCAACCCATACCTGCCTAACCAACCCACATCTACCTTCCCAAACCAATCCCATACCGGCCTAACCCCCCCATCCATACTGCCTACCAAACCCACCTTAGCTGCCAAACCATCCCTACCTGCCCAACCAACCCATCCCTACCTTCCCTAACCAATCCCTACCTGCCCTAACCAACCCATATCTGCCTGCCCAACCCACCTCTACCTGCCCTAACCAATCCCTACCTGCCCTGACCAACCCATCCCTACCTGCCCTAACCAATCCCTACCTGCCCTAACCAACCCATACCTGCCTGCCACCCAGCCTTCTACCTGCCCCTAACCAAGCCCGACCTGCCCCTACCCACCACCTGCTAACCAACACACCTCTACCTGCCCTAACCAAGCCCTACCTGCCCTAACCCCCATACTGCCTCCCCACCCACCTCTACCTGCTCAACCAAATCCCCTACCTGCCCAAAAAAAAAAAAAAAAAAAAAAACAAAAAAAAAAAAAAAAAAAAAAAAAAAAAAAAAATGAACCAGCACCTATACCTCCTGCCTGCCCCCCCCACCGCTACCTGCCCCCGTAACCAATCCCTACCTGCCTAACCCACCCATCTTCCTACCAACTCATTCTACCTGCCTCTAATCATCCCTACCTGCCCTAACCATCCATACCTTGCCTGCCCAACCCCCCTCTACCTGCCCAAACCGCCATCCCGACCTGCCCCAACTATCCCTAACCGCTAACGAACCCACCTCTACCTGCCCTCAACTACTCCCTACCTGCCCTAACCGACCCATCCCTATACCTTCCCTAACCCAATCCCTACTGCCCTAACCATCCCTAACTAGCATACTCCAACCCCATTTCTGCCTGCCCAACCCACCTCTACCTGCCCTAACCAATCCCTACCTGCCCCAACCAACCCATCCCTACCTGCCCTAACCAATCCCTACCTGCCCTAACCAACCCATACCTGCCTGCCCAACCACCCTACCCGCCCTAACCAACCTATACCTTCCTAACCAACCCACCTCTACCTGCCCTAACCAATCCCTACCTGCCCTTACCAACCCATACCTGCCTAACCAACCCACCTCTACCTGCCCAAACCAATCCCTACCTGCCCTAACCAATCCCTACCTGCCTAACCAACCCACCTCTACCTGCCCAAACCAATCCCTACCTGCCCTAACCAACCCATCCCTACCTGCCCAACCCTCCGACCTGCCCCTAACCAACCCATATCTGCCTGCCCAACCCACCTCTACCTGCCCTAACCAATCCCTACCTGCCCTACCAACCCAAGCCCTACCACCCCAACAATCCCGACCGTCCTAACAAACCCTACGCCTCCGCAACCCCCTCTACCTCTACTGCCCTAAAACCCATCCCTACCTGCCCGAACCAACCCCTACCTGCCTAACAACACACCTCTACCTGCCCATAACCAATCCCTACATGCCCTACCCATCCCATCCCTGCCTCCCAACCCACCTCACCTGCTCAAACCAATCCCTACCTGTGCCCTAACCCAACTATACCTTCCTGCCCAACCCCCTTATACCTGCCCTACCAATCCCTACCTGCCCGAACCACCCCTACCTGCCTACCAACACACTTCTACCGGCCCTAATCCATCCCTACCTCCTAAGCCATCCCATACCTGCGGCCCCACCCACCTCTACCTGGCCCAAACCAATCCCTACCTGCCCAACAAATTCCCTACCTCCTAACAAAACCTCACCTCTACCTGCCCTAACTTATCCCTACCTGCCTAACCGACCCATCCATACTGCCCTACCTCCCAACTGCCCTAACCAATCCCGACCTGCCCATAACCAACCCATTTCTTTTCTGCCTTGCCCAACCCCCTCATACCTGCCCTAACCATCCCTACCTGCCCCAACCAACCCAGCCCTACCCCTCCAACCACTCCCTACCGGCCCTAACCAACCACCCATAACCTGCCCTGCCCAACCCACCCTACCCGCCCTAACCACCAATACCTTCCTACCCAACCCCACCGCTACCTGCCCTACCATCCCTACCTGCCCTTACCACCCATACCTGCCTAATCCAATCCACCTCTACCGGCCCAACCATCCCTACCTGCCCCTCACCAATCCCTACCTGCCTAACCAACCCACCTCTACCTGCCCAAACCCATCCCTACCTGCCCTAACCAATCCCTACCTGCCCTAACCAACCCATATCTGCCTGCCCAACCCACCTCTACCTGCCCTAACCAATCCCTACCTGCCCTAACCAACCCATCCCTACCTGCCCCAACCAATCCCTACCTTCCATACAACCTCCATACCTGCCTGCCGCATCGCCACCTCTACCTGCCCTAACCATTCCCTACCTGCCCTAAACCACCATACTGCTAACTTACACACCTCTACCTGCCCTAACCAATCCCTACCTGCCCTAACCATCCCATACCTGACTGCCCAACCCACCTCTACCTGCCCTAACCAATCCCTACCTGCCCTAACCAACCTCTACCTTCCTACAACCCCACCTCTACTGCCCTAACCATCCCTAAACCCGCCCTTACCAACCATACCTGCCTAACCAACCACCTCTAACCTGCCCAAACCAATCCTACCATCCCTAACCAAGTCCCTTCCACTCTGCCTAACCAACACCTCTGACCCTCCCTAACTAATCCCTACCTGCCCTAACCAACCCATCCCTACTGCACCTAACACCAATCCCTACCTTCCCTACCCAACCCATATCTGCCTCGCCCAACCCCCGCTACCTGGCCCAACCTATCCGCTACCTGCCCTAACCCATCATCCCTACCTTCCCTAACCAACTCCCGATCCCTACCCAACCCATACCTGCCCTGCCCACCCCCTCTACCTGCCCTCCCATCCCTACCTGCCCTAACCAACCCATACCGGCCTAACCAACACAAGCTCTACCTCCTTCCCAACCGTCCCTGGCCTCCCGACCATCCCTAACCTGCCTGCCCAACCCACCGCTAACCTGCCCACAAATCCAATCCTCACCTGCCCACAATCCCTACCCTGCCTAACCACCCACCTCTACCTTGCCCTAACTATCCCTACCTGCCCTAACCATACCATCCCTACCTCCATAACCAGCCCTACCGCCCCTAACCAATTCCAACCTGCCATAACCAACCCATTCTGCCGGCCAACCACCTCTACCCCTTCCCTACAATCCCTACCTGCCCCTAACCAACCCATCCCTACCTGCCCTAACCAATCCTTCCTGCCCTAACCAACCCATACCACCCCATACCCTCCTGCCCAACTCCACCTCTACCCGCCCTAACCAACCTATACTCCTAACCAACCCACCGCTACCTTCCCTAACCATCCCTAGCCGCTGCCATAACCTCCCCATACCGGACGGCCCCACCCCCTCTACCTGCCCAAACAATCCCTACCTGCCCAACCCAACCTCTACATTCCTAACCCAACCACCTCTACCTGCCCTAACCAAATTTTCCCCCCTAAAACATGCCCTACCAACGCCATACCTTGGCCCAACCACCCACCTCTACCTGCCCAAACCAATCCCTACCTGCCCTAACCAATCCCTACCTGCCTAACCAACCCACATCTACCTGCCCTAACCAATCCCTACCTGCCCTAACCAACCCATACCTGCCTAACCAACTCACCTCTACCTGCCCTAACCAATCCCTACCTGCCCTAACCAACCCATCCCTACCTGCCCTAACCAATCCCTACCTGCCCTAACCAACCCATACCTGCCTGCCCAACCCACCTCTACCTGCCCTAACCAATCCCTACCTGCCCTAACCAACCCATACCTGCCTAACCAACACACCTCTACCTGCCCTAACCAATCCCTACCTGCCCTAACCATCCCATACCTGCCTGCCTACCTTGCCTGCCCAACCCACCTCGACCTGCCCAACCCTCCCTACCTTCCCTAAACCAATCCCTACTTGCCTAACCACCCACCTCTACCTGCCCTAAACTACTCCTACCTGCCCTAACCAACCGATCCCTACCTGCCCTAACCATCCCCTACCTGCCTAACAACCCCTTTCCTGTCCTCCCCGCCTAGCCCACCCCACCTCTACCTGCCCAACCAATGCCCTACCTGCCCTAACCAACCCATCCCTACCTGCCCTAACCAATCCCTACCTGCCCTAACCAACCCATACCTGCCTGCCCAACCCACCTCTACCTGCCCTAACCAACCTATACCTTCCTAACCAACCCACCTCTACCTGCCCTAACCAATCCCTACCTGCCCTTACCAACCCATACCTGCCTAACCAACCCACCTCTACCTGCCCAAACCAATCCCTACCTGCCCTAACCAATCCCTACCTGCCTACCAACCCACCTCTACCTGCCCAAACCAATCCCTACCTGCCCTAACCAACCCATCCCTACCTTCCCTAACCAATCCCTACCTGCCCTAACCAACCCTATCTGCGTGCCCAACCCACCTCTACCCTGCCCTAACCAATCCCTACCCTGCCCTGACGCAACCCATCACCTACCTGCCCTAACCAATCCCTACCTGCCCTAACCAACCATACCTGCCTGCCCAACCCATCCCTACCTGCCCCTAACATCCCACCTGCCGCCCTAACCCACCCATACCCTGCCGGCCCAAACCACCTCTACCTGCCCTAACCAATCCCTACCTCCCTAACCAATCCCTACCTGCCATAACCATCCCATACCCTGACTGCCCAACCACCCAACACCTCTACTACCGGGCCCAACCCAATCCCTACCCACTTCCCCTAACCATCCTATACCTTCCTAACCAACCCACCTCTACCTGCCCTAACCAATCCCTACCTGCCCTTACCAACCCATACCTGCCTAACCAACCCACCTCTACCTGGCCCAAACCAATCCCTACCTGCCCTAACCAATCCAACCCATCCCTAACCTGCCTAACCAACCCACCTCTCCCTGCCCCTACCTAATTCCCTCCCTGCCCTAACCAACCCCATCCCTACCTGCCGCTATAACCCTCCCTAATCCCTACCTTCCCTAACCAACCCATATCTGCCTGCCCTAACCAATCCCTACCTGCCCTAACCATCCCATACCTGCCTGCCCAACCCACCTCTACCTGCCCAAACCAATCCCTACCTGCCCTAACAAATCCCTACCTGCCTAACCAACCCACCTCGACCTGCCCTAACTAATCCCTACCTGCCCTAACCAACCCATCCCTACCTGCCATAACCAATCCCTACCTGCCCTAACCAATCCCTACCTGCCATAACCAACCCATTTCTGCCTGCCCAACCCACCTCTACCTGCCCTAACCAATCCCTACCTGCCCCAACCAACCCATCCCTACCTGCCCTAACCAATCCCTACCTGCCCTAACCAACCATACCTGCCTGCCCAACCCAACTCTACCCGCCCTAACCAACCTATACCTTCTACAAACACCTTAATGCCCTAACCAATCCTACCTGCCCCCTTACCAAACCCATACTTGGCTTAACAAACCAACTCTACCTCCCAAACAATTCCCTTCCATGCCCTAACCAATCCCTACCTGCCTAACCAACCCACATTACTGCCCCCAAACCCAATCCCTACTGCCTAAACACAACCCATCCCTACTTTGCTAACCAATTCCCTAACTGGCCACTAACCAACCCATATCTGCCTGCCAAACCCAACTCTACCTGACTAACAAATCCTACATGCCCTTAACCAACCCATCCCCTAACTGCCCAAACCAATCCCTACTGCCCTACCAAACCATACCTGCATGCCCACCCACTTACCTGCCCTAACCAAATCCCTACCGCCCTAACCAACCCATCCGCCATAACCAACCACCTAGCCGCCAAACCCACACGACTGCCCCTAACTGTCCTCGACCTGCCCAACCAACCCATGCCCTACCTGCCATAAACAATCCCTACCTGCCTAAACCACTTCCTACCTGCCAAAACCAACCAATTTCTGCCCTGCCCAAAACCACCTCTACCTTGCCCAACCAATCCTACCTGCCCAACCAAAACCCATCCCTACTGCCCTAAACCAATCCCTAACCTCGCCTAACCCATCCCTACCTGGCCTAACAACCCACCTCTAACCTGCACTAAACTAATCCCTACATTCCTAACAACCCATCCTACTGCCAAACCAATCCCTACCTGCCCTAAACCACAATATCTGCCGGCCCAACCCACCTATACCTGCCTCTAACCTATCCCTACCTGACCAACAAACACCATCCATACCTGCCCGAACCAATCCCTACCTGCCATACCAACGATACCTGCCGCCCAAACCCACCTCTACCGCTGCCTAAACCCATCCCTACTGTCACTAAATTCCCTGACCTACTTAACCCAACCCCATACCTGCCTAATCCAACACCCTAACCTTGCCACAACAATCCCTACCTGCCCTAACCATCCCATATCGGCCTGCCCAACCCACCCTCTTTACCTGCCAAACCAATCCACCTGACCTAACAAAATCCCTACTGCCTAACCAACCCCCACCTCGACCCTGCCCTACATAATCCCTACCTGCCTAACAACCTCATCCATAACCGCCATACACTCCTACCTGCCCTAACAATTCTTATGCCATAACCAAACCCATTTCTGCCTGCCAAAACCACACATCTACCCTGCCCTAACAATCCCTACCTGCCAAACCAACCATCCCTACTCTGCCCTAACCAATCCCTACCGCCCCTAACCAAACCAATAACTGCCTGCCAACCCAACCTCTACCCGACCTAACCAACCATACTTCCCTAAAACCCAACCCATCCTATACCTGCTCTAACCAATCCCCTGACCTGCAAACCATCCCATACCTGATGCCCAACCCACCTCTAACCTGCCAAACCAATCCCGTACATGCCAAACCAACCTCTACCTTCCTAACCAACCCACCTCTACCTGCCCTAACCAATCCCTACCTGCCCTAACCAACCCATACCTGCCTAACCAACACACCTCTACCTGCCCCAACCAATCCCTACCTGCCCTAAACCATCCCATACCTGCCTGCCCAACCACTCTACCGGCCAAACAATCACTACTGCCCTAACAATCTAACTGCCCTAACCAACCCACCTCTACCTGCCCTAACTAATCCCTACCTGCCCTAACCATCCCATACCTGCCTGCCCAACCCACCTCTACCTGCCCAAACCAATCCCTACCTGCCCTAACAAATCCCTACCTGCCTAACCAACCCACCTCGACCTGCCCTAACTAATCCCTACCTGCCCTAACCAACCCATCCCTACCTGCCATAACAATCCCTACCTGCCCTAACCAATTCCTACCTGCCCTAACCAACCCATTTCTGCCTGCCCAACCCACCTCTACCTGCCGTAACCATTCCCTACCTGCCCTAACCAACCTCTAACTGCCCTAACCAAACCCCTATCTGCCCTGTAGTAGTGCTTATGCCAACCAAGTTCAATTTGTGCTAATATGATTACTCTGCCTGCACATGGTGAGTGGCCCGAAGGAAAATATACCATGTGGTAAAACCAAACCAAGCCACGCCTGCCCCAACAAAACAAAACAAGCCATACCTGCCCAAACAAAACCAGGACCAAAACAAGCCATAGTAGCCCAAACAAAACAAAACCAAGCCAAACCGCCCCCCCCCCCCAAAACGGCCAAACAAGACCAAGACCAAGCCATACCTGGCCAAACAAAACAAAACCAAGCCATACCTGCCCCAACAAAACAAAACCAAGCCATACCTGCCCAAACAAAACCAGGACCAAAACAAGCCATAGTCGCCCAAACAAAACAAAACCAAGCCATACCCCCCCCCCCCCCCCCCCCCCCAAAAAAACGGCCAAACAAGACCAAGACCAAGCCATACCTGCCCAAACAAAACGAAAACCAAACCAAGCCACACATGCCCAAACAAAACCAAAACTAAAACAAGCCATACCTGCCCAAACAAAATCAAAACAAAAAAAGCCACACCTGCCCAAACAAAGCAAAAAACAAGCCATACCTGCCCAAACCAAAACAAGCCATACTTGCCCAAACAAAACCAGAACCAAAACAAGCCATACTTGCCCAAACAAAATCAGAACCAAAACAAGCCATACTTGCCCAAACAAAACAAAACCAAGCCATACCCGTCCAAACAAAACAAAACCAAAACAAGCCATAACTGGCCAAACAAGACCAAACCAAGCCATACCTGCCCATACAAAAATAAACCAAGCCGCACCTGCCCAAACAAAACAAAACCAAGCCATACCTGCCCAAACAAAACCAGGACCAAAACAAGCCATACCTGACCAAACAAGACCAAACCTGGCCAAACCAACTCATATGATACCTTGCGAATCAAAACCAACCCAAACCATACCTGGCCAACTTGGCAGCTTCAAGGAAAATGTCCGAGATGTCGTGCACTAGAATGATCATCACGCCCATTTGGCTCAAGTTGATGTGGTAGGAGTAGGACTGTGGGAACATTGACGGAGGGAGGATTAAAATCACAAGGGAATAAATAAATATATAGCACGCCTTATTAAGAGGCTTGAGGTTGAGGGGCCAGCCTGTTTGCTTGCACTGGGGCCAACCACTAATCGAGGGAATATGGGATGTTGATATGTTGCTATGTTGATTTGCACTTTCTGTCATCAAAAGTTGATGTGGTAGGAGTATGACTGCGGTACATTGGCAGAGGGAGGATTTAAATCACAAGAGAATAAATAAATAAATGAATAAATAAATAGTACGCCATATTAAGAGGCTTGAGGTTGAGGGGCCTGCCTGCTTGCTTGCACTGGGGCCAACCATGAATCAAGGGAATATGGCATGTTGATATGTTGATTTGCACATTATGCCGCCAAATAGTTAATGTGGTAAGCATGGTGGTGAGTTCGCATTAGTGAGAGCATGGACAAGAGGGAGCAATAGAATCACAAGGGTACATGGTGTGGGGGTATGTTGATTTACACGCTCTGCTATCAAACGTTGACATGGTAGGAGTAGGACTGTGAGAACACTGATGGAGGGGGGATAATAAGAACAAGGGTACCGTACATGATATATTGATTTACACGTTCTGCTATCAAACGTTGACATGGTAGGAGTAGAACTTTGAGAACATTGATGGAGGGGGGATAATAAGAACAAGGGTACCGTATGATATGTTGATATGCACGTTCTGCTATCAAACGTTGACATGGTAGGAGTAGGTCTGTGAGAACATTGATGGAGGGGGGATAATAAGAACAAGGGTACCGTATATGATATGTTGATATGCACTTTCTGCAATCAAACGTTGCATGGTAGGGGTAGGTCTGTGGGAACATGGACGCGAGGGGGGATGAGAAGAACAAGTTGTTGTTATTATTATTATTATTATTATTATTAATTGTTAGTATTATTATTATTGTTATTATTATTGTTATTAACAGCCTGGTACCCTTGTTTGGAACTAACATAGGACTACAACATAAACATCTGCAATAGTCCAGTAGGGCGCCAAGAACAAGTCCTAGGCAGCAACGCAAGCGACGCAGAAAATTGGCGGAGATAGTTGGCAACGGAACGACAGATGGTAACAGACTGGAGCTGACCGAAGCCAGTTAGTTATCGGTTGGCTGACGTGTCAGGCTTTGTCTCAGTCGTTGGTCGGTTGCACAGACAGACAACGGGCGAATCTGTGGGCTCTCGCCACCCAGAAGGGGGGGCTTTGCGAAATATGCACTTCTCATTGACATCATCATCATCATCATCAAAACTTACATTTCGCCAGAACCACACGCGGGTCCATATAAGCCTTAGTTCGTTCTGCCTCAAAGGCTTCACGAGATAGTCTAGTGCACCCTTGGTGACGCATTTGATCACTTCTTCAGGGTCGTTCTGGGAACTCATTACTGCGAATGGGAAAGGTTAGGGACAAGGTGGTGGTTAGGTGGTGGCAGGCTGTGCTAGAGGTGGTGGTGGTGGTTTAGTGGTGGTTAGGTGGTGGTTAAGTGGTGGTTGAGTGGTTAAGTGGTGGTTAAGTGGTTGTTAAGTGGTTAAGTGGTGGTTGAGTGGTGGTTAGGTGGTGGTTAAGGGGTTAAGTGGTGGTTAAGTGGTAGTTAGGTGGTGGTTAGGTGGTGGTGGTTCAGTGGTGGTTAGGTGGTGGTGGTTAAGTGGTGGTGGTTCAGTGGTGGTTAGGTGGTGGTGGTTGGGTGGTTGGGTGGTGGTGGTTATGCGAGGATATGTGAGTATATGATATTATATTCATACAAATTAGGTATTTATACAAATTGCATCAAATGATATTGTATATAAATGGTAACTTTAGCCTAGTCAGACTGCCGGCATCATATAATACCATATGATACCGAATTGCCATTCCCTACACATATGTCGTGCAGCTACTGTGGGCGAGCAGGCTATGGTGAAGCGTGTCAGGTTATTAAACAAGTAGTAATTGTAGCAGTAATTGTACACGTGTAGTAGTCCTGTATGTATGCTGTGCGATCAGCCTCTAGTTATCCCGTTTAAACGATTGGTTCAATGGTTGATCATTTATTGAACAGATGAAGGTGCTGGGTTCGAATCCCTACGGGTGTGCTGTAGTGTTCGCGGTCGCTGTCAACCGCCATGGTAGCTTTGTCCAGGTAAAGTAGCAGCCCATTCTCTACCGCCGAAAGACGGGGCTCCCTTAATACCACGCCCCACAAGGCGTTCTCATTACTAGGGGTAATTGCTGCGTAGCATGCAAAGCACCCAACATGCCCAGCTGGACCTTCAAACTTGAGGAGCCCAGCTGCCAGATAGTTAGTCTGCCGTTGCCTATTAGTATCATGGCATTGATCGGATTCATGCCAGATGCATCTTCTCTTTTGTACGGTGTTTTTTTCAGATAAAAGCTGCAGCTTTTAGGCAGCTCCTCCTCCCCTTCCTGGCTATTCATCCAAAGCGAAAGCAACCTAGTGCATCAGTAAGCTAATAGAATCTGCTGCCCAGAACTGTCAAAATCTTGGGGATTGGCCCAGTGGCTGGCTCAGGGAGCTGCCTGGCAGCTGCTGCTCGTAGCTGGGGGAAAAACATGCCCTCATACCTATGACTAGGGAACGGCAACTAATGTTAGTGTTTGAAACTAATATAAACTAATATTATTGTAGCGTCACAAAAATAATCGTTTTTCAAAACAAAACAAAAATCTGGTGAGACAGTCTAATATAACTAACATAATAATATAATAATATAACTAACATTTCCTAATAATACTCATTCACTCATATTAACTAACTTAGCCTTTCCCTACCTATGACGGGTGTGTTGACTCCAGATCTAGCCAAGCTACTCAGAAAATGAGCAGCATCAGATTTCGGGGGCTCGTGCTCCTTGAGAACTACATCTATGCTGGCTCCCTTGGGGCTCAACAAAAATTCAAGGGCTGCCTTCCTATTGTGCACTGTCTGGACCTGCGGGGAAAGGGGAGAATAGAAACGTCAGACATTGTGGTATGTTGAAAGGACAGGTGTATCTTAGGGTGAGAGGTCCAGGTGGCAGTCTGCTGGTAGGAGACGCACTGATGGGCAGACCAGGCTCTGAAATAAGGGTAACAGAACGCTAGACTAATGGGTATAAAGCAGCAATAATATATAGGTTTGAGGCCCTGTTGATAGGAGATGTAATGAGATGAGAAGACAGTTCCATGAATCCGATGGCTACCAAAAAACATAAGAATGTAAAGACAGCGACGTCTATAAAGCAGCAATATGTAGGGCATGGGCATATCAAAAGGCGTACTTGAGATGTCAAGATACTGAATCCAAGGTACATAGACCAGAGATATAGACTAGTAGCAGGCTATCCTGTTACACCAGGAGTTCTCCTCACTTGAAAGGATAGCAGCTGGCAGCCAAGCGACACAAGCAAAGCACAACAGGGCTAGTCACCCACCCAACAGTAGGGGTCGGCAAATCATATGAGATTGACCATACCTGTTGACGATATCATGTGATATCGTACAATTTTTATTGTATGATTTCACATGGAAGCAGCTGCTTTGGCTTGAGTCACACATCCCATGATAACATATGATATCATAAACAGGTATGGTGAAAGTGCATTTTGAAGCTCCACCACCGATCCTGGAATCCCTAGAGCGTTGTGACTAGACCCCCGCGGGCTGAAATGTCTAAGGACTCTGACAAAGGACTACAGCGTAAAGCCGGTATAAAACGAATGCGAGCAAACAGAGGGGTCGCTGGCACTAAACAAGTTTGCTCGAGATAGGAAGACGAGTTCGCATTCCCCCCACCCCCATCCCCGCACCCAACCCAGCCACACTAAACGTAGGAAGTCGAACTCGCAAGAGTTCTTGTGATTGAATCGTAATATGCAAGGAGAATTCATAGGCGCGGACCTCGCTGGAAGGGCAAGGTAGAAAAGCAATGAGATATATTCTGTCCGCTTGATTCTTGTAGCCCAAGGCAGCAAATACCCTTCTCATCGCAACTCTACTGCATTTCTCTATGCGCGGCAGGCACGTGAGTGTGGCCAAGTTGGTGATATCCCAGGAGCGTTGCTATCCACGCTGGGCAGCGTGTCAGCCAGCGTGGCGCCCTCTTTCCGGGCTGCTCGGGATATCTTCCTGTGGGGAAATCCAATCTTAATCCGACAGGTCAACTTTGGCGCGCTTTATCCCCCCAACTGCTAAAGGTTTTTCGACGGTTCGGAAGATATTTCGAGGATATTTCGAGGATATCATGACAAACTGTAGCGAACGCGAACGGCGAACGAGAGCGGCATCATCTTAAATGGATACGAGCCAGCTCCCCGAAGCTCATATCTGGGGCGAAGATAAATTTATGTCTACAATTGCCATCAGGGCCCCCTCATTGCCATGAAGGAAATGAGACGTTGGTTTTTTGTGTGTGGTATGTGGTCCAAGGTCTAGTTCGAGCTTGCACCGTCACGTGCGAGATCCCTGGGGAAAATGTCGATTTGGCCAGCCTGAATATATTCCGTCTCTGAGATATCTTGCCATAGTAGTGTTTTGAAACCATATCGCCAAAAGCGTACGCACAATGCGAGATACAACAAGCGAGGATATGAATCGTGTAGATTGGCGTGTCTAGTGTTCCAGTCATCGTGGCCCGGGGTCTTGTGATAACTCGGACGAAGAAGGTTGGCCGCTCAGGATGCTCTCTGGCCATCAGCCCTCTGCTTACTCCATATTCTCCGAGAGAACCTCCCCATTTTTGTTGCTGTCGGGCCATCTTCAGGCAGCATTTGCGGTCAGCCCAAGCTTGCGATATCTTGGTGCATCTCGTGCAAGTAATGGCGGGCTGGATAAGCCGAATGTCTTAGGTGCACCCGGGTGCAACCACCATAATATTCGGAGGGCGGATGCAACAAGGCCGCTCGTGCAAGGAAATATCCATTGTCTCATAGCTCAAGGCCCTGGGTAGGGAAGGGGGAAGAGAGAGGGCGGGCCAACATCCCTCCACTGGCATGTAGTCATGTAGAACTTGGATGTGAACTTGGTTACGTTGTTCCAGCCTTTTGGGCTGCTTGCCGTCTTCGGCAGGAATATAATCAACTGGGGGAAGGGGGGGATTGTGAAGATTGGAAGGGAACATCACTTCATCAAGATCTACGTTTTGAGACGGAATTGTGCTCAATTTCTCGAATTGTTTGTGTCATAATGTTTGGCAACGTTATGTACTCTCCCAATAATGCGTTTGACGTGAAACATAAAGTTTTGAACAAAACTGATTTAGCTTCAATCCTCACAGAAGTCGTCTTCTGCTTTTTGTCTTGGAAGGATTTGCACCCCAGGAAGTGGGACACGGTTCGATACGCAAAACAGCGCCCGAGGGTTCGGGATGAAAGGAGGAGAAAGCCCTACAGAAGGAAGCTCGCGTTGCTAAGGCAAACCTATGATTTGGTGTCTACTGAGGGGATCTGGATGGGTCGATGGGGACATGTTTTTATTACCAAAAATTTATCTGGATTTTATACTTACTTCCAATCCAAATTATGTGTTCCAAAATATGAATTGGGGGGAACGGAGCGTACTAACGTCAAAACGCTTTTAGTCATCCGCTCACATTTGTATTTGAAGTTGTGAAAGGTATTTCACCCCAGTAGGTGGGTCTCCCAACACAAAGCAACGACACCGAGGATCCAGTTCGAATGGCGTTGCCACTTGCCAGTCCTACAAAAGAGAAGGCACACTTAGGGTCGGTAGGAGAAACACTGGTTCAAAACAATAAAATGCCCATCAAAGGGATATACCGGTAAGCAAAACAAGGGAAATGGAGAGCATAACGGTGGTTGGTATAATAGTATGTTGTTACAGTCCAGGGATAGTCAAATAGGAGGGGCTGATAACTAATGAACTGAACCCCAAACAATTGTTTTACCGGTGGGATCCCTGACTCCCTAAGTTATAATTTAATCGTCATCATTAATGAAGGGCGCCTGGAGGCGCGTCCAGAATGAAATGAAATCAATTCTGAATTCAATTGATTTTAATTTAATTTAATTTTTTTAATGTTGTGTTATTTAATTCGATTGTATTCCATTCAATTCAATGTAATGAACGTGATTTGAATGCATTTAATTGCTTTATTTTGTATGAATTCGTATCGGGCTTATTTTAATTTAATTTGATGTAATTGAATTGCATTAAATCGATTGATGTTTTAGCATTGTTAACTATAAAGTGACGAAAATGGGAGTTTTTGAAGGGTTGTTGATTTTTAAGCAGTATTGAAAGTTTCTGTAATGCAATGCATGTATGTAGATTGGCTTTATTTTTAAGAATTTGATGCAAGAAAAATGAGGCCAATCAGGTGCCTGGTTGATTTTTAGGAATCTGTACAAGGTATTGCAGGTTTCGGCCCAGCCCAGACGTGGACGGTATGTCCCGGGTTTTTGGCCAGCGGCAGGTGACGGGTTTTTTGCCAGCGGCAGGTGGCGTGGCTTGCCCCTGCCCCCGCCCCTGCCCCCGCCCACCGGCATGGTCCGAAGCCTTCGCGTCACGCCACCTGCGGATGCCAGCGTGCGGATGCCGCGTTGAAGGTTCGAGACGCCTCATGTTGGAGCACCATTGTTCCGTATTATACCATTCGACCCTAACGTCGCGTCGACCGGCCGAACACAGAAAGCGGGCCATGCCTGATGTTGTAGCTCATGTACCCCTTTGTAGGCATACGAGACCCCCCCCTCTGTCGTACGCGTACGCTGACTCGCATTCCTGCGTCCTTCACTTGGACCTCTGATCTGAGTTATGCTTACGTATATTCCAGGTCATGCTGGCTTGTCCTATAGTAAGAGTATAAAGTCTCTGGTACTCCTGATACGATACCTTTCACAGACACAATGTAAGCTGGTCTGCTCGGTCTCCTGCCTCGTCTCCTCGTCTCCAGTACGCCCATCCGACATGCTATGAAACCATCTAACACCTCACGCCACCTGCGGATACCGCACGGAGGGTTCGAGACGCAGAAGACCAAGACGGAGACCCAGACCGAGACGGAGACCCAGACCGACCCAGACCGAGACCGAGACCCAGACCGAGACCGAGACACAGACAGAGACCCAGATAGAGACCCAGATGGAGACACAGACCGACCCAGACCCACGAACCCACGACCGTGCGAGAGGTGACCGCCCCGACAGGGGCGGTCAGTCGGTCACCTCTAGTTCGCGTACGGATCTGAGGGCTGCGGATTTCCAAAGTCGCAAAGCAAGTTGAATAGTCGCAACACCAGTACATGCAAAGCCTCGTACGTCCGATAGTCGCAAAGCAGTTTGGATAGTCTGAAAGCAAGTTCAATATCCGCATAGCAACTCCAATGGTCGAAGAGCAACTTCTCTTCTCAACTTCCTTGGGAGTTGCTGTACCTGCGGAAAATGGTGCACTTTGGGAACCAACCTGCTGTCGAAAGCTTGCCCCGGAGAGCACTTCTTCGCGTACGGATGTCAGGGTTGCGGACTGTAGACGCGGTGTTTTCATTTGTCGTTTCCCTCCTGCCCTGTGGACTCAATCTAGGGACCTGGAGCATGTCCAACACAACAGCTGACAAACAAGCTCTTATCATAGACACACGGAAACCATGTTCCACATCCATCAGAAACAGCCCAAGAAAGAAGGCATCCGCCTCAACTGCATTCACACACCTGGTACAATAAATGGCATATACATGACGGCTCTCTCACAGTTCTCCAAGTTCTACAAGTAAAAGCAAACCATTGGATGCCAAGCCTAGACATAACACATAACATGACAATCTACGTTAAATATTTCAAACGATCAAGTTGTTGGCGACGGCAATCAGCCAATGTATCCCGCTGCGCGTCGTTTCACCCTGGCATACCCACGTGGACAGCTTTGTCATATTTTTCAACATTCAACAAGAAATGTAACAATCATAGACAACTGAACTACAAACCCTGAAGCCATTGTGTTGCATACCCCACTCCCGGGGCCGACCTCGAGGGGACCCGCCAGGGCCCCCTACTAATTTTTGTATGGATAGTTTGTTTAGTGTGCTCCCTGGATTTCGTGGGTGTTGCACAGCAGCACGGGGGACTTGGGATTCGGAGATCCTTAGCAGCGCAGAGTTTGTTATGGTACGGCTTATAGGCCGTAACACGGTGTGATCGAACAGTGCGATAAACGTCCCGGGCAAAAACACGGGGTGATAAACACGAGAACGGGGTGATAAACTGGGTCCAGATAGCTAGATAGAATTAATCCAAATATAAACCAAAAATATCGTATCTATGGATAAAAATAGAATTACATTAATCCGCGGACTAATGTAATTCTATTTTTATCCATAGATACGATATTTTTGGTTTATATTTGGATTAATTCTATTTAGCTATCTGGACCCAGTTTATCACCCCGTTCTCGTGTTTACCACCCCGTGTTTTTGCCCGGGACGTTTATCGCACCGTTCGATCACACCGTGTTTTTTGGCCTGAATTTCTAAAATGTCATCTCACCGCAACGGGTGTCGCGCACGGTGTGATACCGACGCGTATCTAACACAAATCCAATGTACATCTAACACAAATCTAATTCGGATCTATCCTAAAACTGTCTGTACGGGGGCGAATTCTGGTTTGTTAGCGCGCATTGAATGAGTCGCAGTTCGACAGAGAGAGATTCGAGTTTGTATGGCTGTAATCTGTATGGATTTTGCGTAGTTTACACTCGTTTTTCGAAGCGCACACGAAACACTTGTCGTCGATTAAAGCCGCATTGAGTCTTACGCAACCGCATTCACTGTGGTCCGGTACTCAAAAGAAAGCGGTGTGTATCAAGCAGGCTTCTGCTTGACAACCCTAGTGATTTTCTGAAGGGAGGAGCGCGGGCACCGTGTAGCGGTGCAGAGGGATTCAGTTGCTGACTCGCACAGTGAATACGTGGGGTGCCGCCAACATATTCAACGGATTCCTGAAGGCCCTGCGTTCTCAAGCAGACTTCTGGTTGACAACTCTGTTGGATTTATGAAAGGGAAATCGCGGGCAGTGGAATTGAGCTGCTGACTCACTCACTCAGATTAAAGGGGTCCTGAAGACCACGTGGTCTCAAACAGACTTCTGCTCGACAACTGTATTTTGATTGTGAAGGGGAAACAGCGGGCCCCACGGAGTGGGGCAGTGGAATTGAGCTGCTGACTCACTCACTCAGTTCCAACCTTTCTATTTGGGACTGTTGTCCTTCAGGTCACGAATCCACTTTTTTGCAGCCCCGATGCTGCCAATAGAGAGGGTCGCAGATGCAGCAATTCCAATTGCGAGACCAGATGTGTTGCTGGTGGTGATGCCCATGTCGTAGAAAGCTTGATCCAGTGCTTCAAATATTGCTGTAATTTGGTGCGACTCCCTCCTACATGGTGCACAAATACTTTATGAACACGACTGGCAAAATAGAAAAAACATTCAGATACCTACAAAAACGCGGGGAGGCAGATGTGATGCAGGGAATGTATTCAGTTCAGCAAACTGTGCGTCAATGATGAGATGGCATGCCCTTGCATCGGATAAATTCCATGCACACCTGAGGCAGCGACACATCGTTGCAAAGTGCTCGCAGTTGTTGAATGCGGCGTTGTAGACAAATGGGGTTTGCTCAGCATCTTTGACCATAGCGAGGGCAAGGCTTGCCGAGAGGGTCTGATCCAGAGCAGCCCCTTCGGGGTACAAAGCCTCCGCAAAGATAGAGCCGTTGGCAACGAAGTCTTCGTAGGATCGCAAGGAGACGTTGGCCTGCTCCTTCGAAATTCCCCACACATCAACGACTGTCGGGACTTCGATATCCCCTGGTGCCACCACTTGCTGCCCGACAAAGATGCCATGGTGCCTGTAACCGGATGCGTCTTTGACCATGATCTGGGCGCCAGGCTTAAGCTTGCCGAGCATAGCATAGCCGCTCTTGTACGGCGTCAGGGTAGCATATGGGTGCCCGAGGTCTGGTGGTGACCAATCTGGAAGCATTCGCTTGATGTGGGCGATTGCCGATGTGAGGATGTCGGCAAGGGGATCCATGTTTGTCTGAAATTATGTGAGATAATATATGTTGAGAATCTAACTTTGTAAACTTGAAACTGGTGTCCGGTCATCCACCTGGGGGGATCGCGGGTCCCGCGGATCGGGGCAGTGGAATTGAGCTGCTGACTCACTGACTGATCCCATGTGGCACCATCAAGCAAGCAATAACCCAGCTGCGGCTTGGCTGTTCCGTATACAAATTCAAAAAGACCCATCTTAACAACAAAAGGGAATAATACACCCAGTTATTACATAAACTAAATGGCACTACTTTCCTACCGGATGAGGAAGAGTACCAATGACCATTTTGAAAACAAAAGGTATGTCTCAAGCAGGCTTCTGCTTGACATATACCCTATTGGTTTTATGAAGGGGGGGGTCGCGGGCCCCGCGTAGCGGAGCAGTGGAATTCAGATACTGGTATCAAGCAGGATTCTGCTTGGACACCCCTTTTGGTTTTATTAAGGGGGAAGCGCGGGAATTCCTGTCCCGAATGACTTCTGCGACGAAGACATCGACTTCTTTCTTCGACTTACACGAAACTTGAAAAATGTGAATCTTTTGCCTAGCACCCAATTCCCGGCCTTTTTCATTAAGGATGACTTCTGAAAAGTCCCGAGTTCTGTACCCGGTGCTTTGGCATTCAAAAACGTAGTAAATGTTCTTTAATGGCCCGGTGCAAGGTTGTGAAGACATGATTATTCTGTGTAGTAATTCAAATATAAAAAAATAATTATCGCGTATTGTCCTTGGGGGTCAGATCCTCCAAAGAAACCGCATGGTCTCAAGCAGGCTTCTGCTTGACAACACTATGGGAATTCTGAAGGGGGGGAGGTAAAACGGGTTACACCGCAACCAACAAGTCTTAGATAATTTTATTTTTTTATTTAAAATATATACACTTTCATTCATTCATTGAATGCCACGAGTGGCAAAACTACCTCAAGCGAAAAAAGAAACGAAGAGTCGATCTGATGTCGTGTGCTACACAGGTCCCCGTCAGCGCGGAAAGAAGGACGACTCGTACACGGCCGAAGAGTTCGTCGCGTTTATGAAGATTGAGGCTGTCCGTCTGGTCTCTGACAAAAAAGAACGGACGCTTGATGAATGGATAGAGTGGGCAGGCGCGCTCCGCATGAACGCCTCGAAGTGCAGAAAAGTAACAAAATGCAACGATAAACTCTCGGCTGCAGGTGAAGTCATTGAGAAAACTTTAAAGCCCCTCAAATCTTGTATCGAGAGCAAATGTCATAGTCGTTATGAACTCATGGCGAGGCTGACCAATAATTCCAAAACCGCCATGAGCTCGTTCGATAAACACGCAAGCACCGCGCGATGCGGTGCCGTCCATTGCTCGAATGAAGGCGTGAAATATGGCAAGGCGACCAAAGCATGGGACGCAATATCGAAGCGATGCGATATTCCCCGAAAGGGATGTGCCGGTGATTGTTGAGGCAGGGTCTTACGCAACTGCATTTACTCAAAAGAAAGCCGTGTGTATCAAGCAGGCTTCTGCTTGACAACCCTAGTTGTTGCAGATTGTTGCTTTTGGGCAACGTTGGGGGGTGCATGAGCTCACCTACGTGCGAGGATATTTAGCTTCGTAAGAGCATGGATCGATACAGAATATACAACTGCACGAAAAACATAACAGCAAGCAGCTCCAGAATGCCCTTTTCCTGAGCGGACGATACCCGAATAGCCTTACGTAATCGTCCATGTATCCCCACGTGTTTGTCGTGCACGTCTTTTCTATCTCTACAATCTTCTTCAATCGAGCAGCATTCTGTTCGTACTCAATTGTGGCACCAGATAATAGGTGGATTGTCGTGCCGTCAAACGTGAACATAGTCTTATTCATCACGTTCGATTTACGCCTGAAGTAGAATGTCTCTTAGTAAAGGTCGAGTATTTCTAAACATTTCTTGGCGTCATCCTCATTATCGAATACCACCGTTCCATTTAAAATAAACTTGTTGCTCCTGTCATCCCACGTACTGCCTGAAACTGTGAAACACACGTACATGCTTGTCTCCAACTTCTTGAAGTTATCCATTGTTTCTGTTTTACACAGAAGATATAGGGTGCGCAAAGCAATATACTAGGCATAGTCTTGATTTTTTATACTTGTGAAAAATAAACATGGGTGGTGCAATCCATTAAGCATGGGTGGTAAACCCATTAAGCAAAATAGTAGTGAAATACAAGGTGTCCCACTACTCCCTGCTCGCCCACGGTCTACACGCAGTGCGGACGATTATGCATGTAATGGGCGTTCCTTCCTCCCGGAGGATTTTTAATTTCAGAATTTAGAGCCTCCGGAACGACTCATACAAATTCAAAAAGACACTCCCTGGAGTGTCACAGGGACAAGGAGCGGGACAAGGAGTGGGACAAGGAGAAGAATGGGCGGATGCAACTGGTTACAATATAGCTCTCAATCAATATATCTCCATCTCCATCCCCAACCTCATCGACCTCCAGCCCCACCCGCCGCCATGCTAAGTGGGCATACACCACAGTTACAGGCTCCGAATGTAGTCGAGTGATCGACTGTCAAAACTGCATTTGCAGGGCAATTCCTGCAATTCACCAGCAAAGGGAGAGGCATACCAAACATCTCCATAATTAGGACACGAAAATCTGGAGATGACGAGTGCTTCAAATCTCGCAGTCGAACCCCTTCTATGTCGACATCCTCGCCACCATCCTCGTCGATGATGCAAAAGTTGCCATGCTTTATGTACGGCAAACTTCCTACATACTCGAAATCCATACACATTGCAGTTCGGAGCTGAATCTTGATAGACCCTTTCTTCTTCATAGCCATCTTCAGTGCCTGCGAACATGGGTGGATGGTTGGTCAGCTCATGCTTTCGCAGCCAGCACAATCTTCGCAATCAATTACTGGATAATGCTTTCGCAGGTGGAGCCATAGAGCTAGCAAGCCAGCGCAATCCAAACGCGAACTTCGCAAATACTAGCAGCAATGAAAGTAACCATGACTGGATAATGCTTTCGCAGGTGGAGCCATAGAGGTAGCAAGCCTCGCAAATACTAGCAGCAATGAAAGTAACCATGACTGGATAATGCTTTCGCAGGTGGAGCCATAGAGGTAGCAAGCCTCGCAAATACTAGCAGCAATGAAAGTAACCATGACTGGATAATGCTTTCGCAGGTGGAGCCATAGAGCTAGCAAGCCAGCGCAATCCAAACGCGAACTTCGCAAATACTAGCAGCAATGAAAGTAACCATGACTAGATCTCGATGACTGCTACTATTGAACCCACCCTCGGAATTAGCTTTCGGAGTTCGCTGGATGCTCCCTAACACACTGAGTTCACCCTCGGAATTAGCTTTCGGATTTCGCTGGATACTCCCTAACACACTGAGTTTGTGAGCGAAGAATTGGAGTACTTCGGTACTTGGTTAAGATTGACATGGCTGGGTGTGGCTTGGCCTGGGTGCGTCAAGTAGGGTTCGTATTTTTCGAGGCGCATGGGGACATGTGTCGGATATGACTTGTTTACACTCGTGGTTCGAGGCGCATGGGGACACGTGTCGTCTCAAGCAGACTTCTGCTTGACAACTATGTCGGGAGTATGAAAGATGAATCGCGGGACCCACGGAGTAGGGCAGGGGAATTCAGTTGCGGACTCGTGTGAAGCTTCGAGGCGCGCGAAAACACCTTGGATTACGCCTTGAGGGATAGGGATGCTGATCGAGAGTTGGGACGCGAGGAAGACAAGAGGTGCGCAGAACAATGCTTGACTGTGGCGGATGCGCTTGAATAGTGCCCAGCTACCCCATCTCATCATGCGGCTTTAGTCGACGACAAGGATTTCGTGTGCGCCTCAAAAAACGAGTGTAAGAAACGCAAAATCCGTACAGATTACAGCCGTACAATGGCTACACTCAATACTTTTAAGGGGGCCTTGGCCACGCCTAAGTACAGTCCATCGAAGCTCGAAGACAACTCTTGCAAGCCCCCAAGTGCTTCTTCAGATCAGCAAAAGCAGGATAGCGTGTCGGAATCAAGTCGGAATCAAGGCCGCCTTATGATCGAATTCCGTGGTGAGCGCAAGCAAATGCCGCGTCTACGAGGTTGGTTGAGGCCGGGAGCCGATAGGCTTTGGTGCAACATCTCTAGTATCGAGCCAAGACTTTGCTTCAAGTACGTGGACCATGTTACATTCGATGACGATATGTGGGAGTGCAACGCAGTATGGTTGCATTGCCTACATTTACCCAACGGATCAATTTATACAGCGTCGGTCTTTGAGATGCTGAAGGAGGCAGTCAACATTTTGTCACACACACCCGGTGCTGCAAGATACACACTCCTCGACTCGCATGATGATGCGCACCGTTTGGGAGGAGCGCACCTAATTCTCACAAGGGGTTGGTCATTCGTTTTCTACGCCATGACCGGGAGCAGGTTAGGGGGCAAGGTCTTACTGGCCGTAGCAAGGCCAAAGTAAGTAGTTACAAGTTTAAATTGTACCTCCGCTCCGGCAATCAATGTAATGTAATGTTACGTAATTGGAAGTAATCAATATGATTGACAAGTGTTTTTCTCTACTAATACCTATCTGCATCGCTACCTTCGCTTTTATTTACATAGCTCGACTGAAGATTGAGATTGAGACTGAGCGCGCTAGAAATAAGGCAGATGCTGCTCGACTGAAGATTGAGCTTGAGCTTGAGACTGAGCACTCTCTAAAGAAGGCAGATGCTTCTCGAGTGAATAGTCTGGAGATTGAGCTTGAGACTGAGCGCGCTCGAAATAAGGCATATGTTGCTAGACTGAAGATTGAGACTGAGCGCGCAGAAGCACTTGAGAAGCAACTGAGGTACGAACTGTCAAGCATGACTGCCGAGCAATGGAATTCCCTGAACGATCATGACAGGCGTCTCAATGAGGATCTTTGCAAACAATACGGAATCCCCTTCCCCAACATTCAGGAGTCATTCCTCGATTCCGCGATTCCTCTTTCATGAGCGCATGGGGACACGTGTCGTCTCAAGCAGACGTCTGCTTAACCAACTATTTCGGGAGCATGAAAGAGGAATCGCGGGACCCACGGAGTGGGGCAGGGGAATTCAGCTGCGGACTCGCGGAAACACGTGTCCTAGGATCTGACTTGTCCATCGGAGTACACACGCAAACGGCAGAACACTGTCGAATGTATCGGAGTACACAAGATGCGGAACACTGTCGAATGTATCGGAGTACACAAGATGCGGAACACTGTCGAATGTATCGGAGGACACACGCAAACGGCGGAACACTGTCGAATGTATCGGACACCGAATGGCACACGCAGGACCCTCATTGACACACGCAAACGGCGGAACACATGTAGACGACTCATCTTCATCGTCCATCACTCAATCACTCACTCACTCAGATTAAAGGGACCGGCGCTTTGCGTACACAGGCATGCCCAATCCTTGTGTATTGCTGGAGGTACGATAGCCGGGCATCATAAAAGGACCTCCTCGCCCCGAGCATGCATATTTTTCTTTTATTCTCCTCATCATCCTCTTCCCTAGCGCGTCATTCGCACACCACCCTCCTCTTTCCTTTCTTCCATCTACAAATAACGCAAAATACACACGCGAATATCTATCCCTCTCTCTCTCTCTCTCTTTCTCTCTCTCTCTCTTTCTCTCTCTCTCTCTCTCTCTCTCTTTCCACACGCCACACAGACGGATATGTAAAGCCTTCTTTTGAGATTGGAGTCATTGCCACATCCACGTATGCGCGAAGAAAAGAGTCTTCATCGACGCGATGCCGACACAACCTTGTCAGCCCATTTCAAACCCAGTCCGCCAACTAGGAAGGGCGCTGGACATGGACAGTCTCGACACATCCAAGTTTCTTGATTGCCTCCACTGCCGGAATGTCAGCCGTCTCAATGCACTGCGGACGTCATCGGCTACTTCCGGCGATCCACGCGTCTTGGAGTATAACGCATTGCGCCACCTAATTAAACAAAAACACCACACATCCCCATCGTCACGTTTGTTCCTCGTCGCTGTGGAGTACGTCTTCGATGACGGGTGCTTCAAGCGCGCCAACGGGGACGCCCTTGTATTCTCACATGCTATCAACACACTTTTCGTGGTGGAGACGAAAATCCTCAAAGCCCCTGCCAAAACTGGAAATGCCAAGGTGTTGAAAGCCATACAGCAGGCCACTATGTGCGCGAGTAGACTTTCGTCCTGGATACCGCATCTCATCAACATTGACATGAAAGACGGAACAACACTAGGATTTGTGACAATTCGTCGTATGATCGTGACAGCTGTGGATCGCGGTGGACGCGTCTTCAGTCAAGATATCCGCAGCCAGGAAATTGAATAACTTAGTTAAATTAATTAACTCAGGTAACTTGATTAACTGAAGGTGGAACTTTGGCAAAACACTGGAGGTACCGATTCGAACCCGGATCTTATATATCGCTCAGTGGGCGACATGATCAAGGAATGAAGAAAATTGGCTTAACCTCACGCTATACCACTGAGCTACAACCCCGTTGACAGATTAGCAACTAAACTATTGTTTTAATAAAAACGAGTGTAAACAACTTTGATCCATACAGATCTCGGCATTGTTTTGCTGAGTATGTAACGTTCCCCCTCTCCCCCAGATGGATGTAACGTTCCCTCTCTCTCTCTACAGTAACAGCATTGTTTTGCTAAGTGTGTAACGTTCTCCTCTCTCTAAAGAAACAAACCTCAAGCAGAAGTCTGCTTGACAACTATTTCGGAATTATGAAAGGGGAATCGCGGGACCCACGGAGTGGTGCAGTGGAATTCAGCTGATGACTCGCGGAAACACGTGTAGGATCTGACCTGCTTACACGCGCGCTTCGGGGTGCATGGGGAACACGTGTAGTCTCAAGCAGACGTCTGCTTGACCCACAGGGTGAATTGTGAAATTGTAAAAGTGGTACCCAAAGTCACACTTCTAAAACCCGCTTTGCTATATCTGCTTGGAGGTCAAGCACGGAATTGAATGCGGACTCGTGTGCAGGATCTGACATGTTTTATGGTGTAAACAGGATCAGAGTAAGCAAAATGTAGATGTATCAGACCAAAGGGTTATCCACACGAATCACCATTTCAACCACGCAATTGGATTATCCGACTGAACAAGGTCGAAACGATGCCGACGGACGCAACAAAACAACCCAAGGCCAACTTAGCGCCATGCCCACCCATCATGGGGCTGGGAGCAAACTGGCACAGGGGCGCAGGCGCAAAGGCGAGCATGCAGGCAGATGCGACGATCATGCACGCACGCGCGCAGATGCAGCTGCAGGACCCGTTCAGTGGATGGAGACAGTTCGGATGCTACAAGGAATGGACAGACGCAAACGAGGCGCTGCAAAGACTCAAGGGACACGCGAGACACGCGTTCGAGATCATACCGTTCGGAAAGCCATGCAAGCCGTACCTTGACATCGACGGTCCGCCACTTCCGAACGACCAGGTGCCCTTCCCAGACGTCGCCGCGTTGGTCTCACACACAGAGGACGCAATTAAGATGATCTTCAGCAACGACTACGGAATCCAGATCGACGTCGACAACGACCTCATATGGCTCGTCAGCCAAAACGCCAAGAAGCTCAGCCTGCACCTCATCATCGACACGAAGAGAGAAGGAACGCCGCTCCACGTGTACAGCAGCAACCACCAGTCAGACACCACAGGCGCAGCACACCTCGCCATGAGACTGCAGCAGCTAGACCCAAACGGAGTCGGGAAGCTCGTAGACATAGGCGTGTACACAAGGGACAGGGAGATGCGCATGCTAGGGTCGTGCAAGTTCAACAAGGACGCGGACTCGGTCCTCGTCCCGCTAAAGCAGCACCACAAGGATGACCCAGACACAGCACTCAGGACAGTCATCTCAAACGTGCCAGAGGATGCCGCCAGTCATACAGGTGCCAGAGCACATACCGAGATACGTCAAGAAGAACGGGATCGCATGGCCGGCACGACCGCGCACGCAAACAGTCGCAGACGCAGTCAGAGCGGCGGGAACCATCATCGCAAAGGCCGTAGAGAAGGAACCGCACGTCCGACGCGCCGACATAATCGTGCGCATGCTCGACCTACTCAGACAAGACATGCACCCGTCAGCATTCCACGACAGACGACCCGCAGAGGACGCATTCGATCGAGCCGTAGGCGTCAGGTTCAACTACAGTGACAGGAGTGAACCGTGCTACACAGGAAACATACACAACGGAGAGCAGAACATGCGATGCTCGTAGACACAGCAGGAAACTGCCTCGTAAAGTGCTCTCCGCCACCTGCGACAACCACGCGCCCGCGTGCATCGGAAGACTCGCGGAACCAGCAGGCGACGCGTGGGACGCGGGAGCCGTGCACGTCAACAGTAGGTACATAGACATCGACGCATGCCTAGAGATGCAGCAGGCGGTCGACGTGTGGTTAGACACGGAGCGCAAGGACGTCAACACGCTCTCAGTGCGCAGCCCGATGGGGTCAGGAAAGTCCACCATGCTAGACGCACTCCTAGAACGCGTGGGAGAGGACAAGACCGTGCTCGTCGTCACATACCGACAGTCGCTCGCGCTAGAGCACAAGAGAAAACTGGCGCGCAAGGGATTTGTATCATACCTAGACGCCGACGTCACCCCACAGGACCTCAGGCGAAGGGACAAGACACCGCGCGTCATCTGCCAGATCGAGTCGCTACACAGGCTCGCAGAGCACAGTGCATGCGATACCTCACATCGGGCTTTGACATAGTTGTGCTCGACGAGGTGGAGGCGCTGCTGAGACACTTCATGTCGCCAACGTCGTCAACCCATTTGCTGAGATACAGGGGCTGGCGGACACGCTCAACGCGACGACAACCGGCGTCGTCACAATGGACGCGACATGGGGCAGCGTCACAAAAGAATTCCTCAAGCAGGCCGGCTTGCGCAACCTGCTCGTCGTCAACGACTACCGGAGCACAGAGAACGCGCGCACATTCGCCATATCGAAGGACGAGGTGACATGGAGCGCGCAGAGATCCGAGACGACATCATCGCAGGCAGGGAACGTCGTCGTCGTCTCGCTCAGCCAGGAGCGCGCAATTGCAGGTGCACAAGGCCGCACTTGACACATTCGACGACCCGAAGGACGCGGCCAGGACTCTGCCTGCTGCACACGTCCAAGACAGCAGACGCAGTCAAGGCGAAGCTCATAGACGTAGACGCACTCTGGAGCAGCAAACGGATCGTCGTGTACACGCCGACCATACGGCGGGGATCGATTTCAGCACTCAGCACTTTGACAGGATGTACCTATACCTGTGCCCCGGGTCCGCGGCGCGATGGGTGCGTGCAGATGACCGGACGAGTGCGTCACCTGGTCGGACACCGACGTCAGGACGCTCGTAGCCAAGAAACATGCGAGTGGCACGCGATGCAACCCGACAACCACTTGACGCACGTCGACCTCTACAGTGGCTCAGGTGAGAGTAGAGAGGTGGCGGGTAAAGTCACAATATACACTCTTTGCTATATAATTAAGGTAGACTTTACCCACCACGCTTAAAAAATGACGCAGGAGGATGGAAGGTTTTGCAAACCTGCTTAGAGGTCAAGACGTACCGCGTGATAGAGAGGTGGCGGGTAAAGTCACAATTCTTCAAAACACTCTTTGCTATATAATTAAGTATGACTTTACCCACCACTGCTTAAAAACTGACGCAGGTGGAGGAAGGTTTCGCAACCTGCTTAGAGGTCAAGCACGTACCGCGTGATATGAGAGGTGGTGGGTTAAAGTCACAATTCTAAAACACTCTTGCTATATAATTAAGTATGACTTTACCACACTGCTTAAAAAACTGACGCAGGTGGATGGAAGGTTTCGCAACATGCTTAGAGGTCAAGCAGTACCGCGGATGACGGTTGGAGCTTACCAACACACTGCAAGAGCTCTCGGGTGGCGCTCTCGCCCCGTCGTTTGCGGACCGTGGCTCCACCGACACTGAAGATGACTGTCAAAAAGCTACTTTTCTAGCTGAGATATACAACGCCAGCTTCGACTACGTGTCCTGCTTCGCGACCTTCTGGAGATGCAGGTCACCGAGTGGACCTCGGCACAAGCTACGCTGCGGTCAGTGCCGCCCGCGTGCACGCGCCGGGCTGAGGGCGGACGTGGAGGCGACGAGCGAGTTCCTGTTGCGCGTCCTCAAGGCTCAGGAGCAGCTGGATGCGCTCACCAGAGCTGTCCCTGTCGCCGTCGCTGCCCCTGACAATGTCCATGTCGCTGCCCCTGTCCCTGTCGCCGCCCACAGACATTCCTCAGCGATGTGCCCAGTGCCATGCGGCGCAAGGATCTCCATGGATGCTATCGAGCAGCGGGTGATGGCCAACGACGCGAGCGAGGACGACAAGTTCCTTCTGTACCTGAGCCGCTACTGCTCTGCATGGGGCATCGACCGCGTCGACGAGGAGTTCCTGCTGGAGAACAAGCCTGGTGCTGTCGGTTCTCCGAAGGCGCGGCTCCTGTCGCGCCTGCTGTGCCCGATCCTGCGCCCGGTGCGCGGCGCCGACGTGCACACGACTGAGCACTCAGGTTTGCTGAAGATCGTGTTGATCGAGGAGACACTCGCTGCTCTGGGGTTTTCGTCCCCGTTCGACACTACGACCGTCATCCGAACCTGATGACGGCATTCGACACCAAACTGAAGGGAACACAGATGTTCAGCGACTACGCAAACACCGCTCGGCTGTTCAGCCTAGCCTCGTGCGGTGTTCGCAACGGGTGGGGACCTGCGCAAGGTGTCCAAGGCGGTTAAGATGATCTTGAACGCCGTGGGTCTGGATATGGTGAGCGTGGACAAAGCGGGTGCAGGTCAAGGGCAAGAGAACTCAGGAGGAGAGGAACTACCGCCTGGCCCTGAGAGTGTCTGCCGTATGCTCGAGCTCGTGGAAAACTTCGTCTTCTGCGCACTGACCTAACGCCGCTCAACGCGCACGCTGCCGCTGCCCTTTTCTGGACACGAGCTGGCCATGTACAGCCACCTGGTTGACGTCGCGAGATGGAGAGTCTTTTCAGAGGTGTTCAGTGAACACGTTAAAATAGGGATTGATGTGAGCCTCCGGCATTCTTCAGTATTTATTTTTGTTGAAATAATTGTTGTTACTGAGATGGAGAGTCTTTTCAGAGCGTGTTCATGTGAACACGTACGTTTAAAATAGGGATTGATGTGAGCCTCCGGCATTCTTCAGTATTTATTTTTTGTGAAATAATTGTGTTACCGAGATGGAGAGTCTTTTCAGAGGTGTTCATGTGAACACGTTTAAAATAGGGATTATTGATGTGAGCCTCCGGCATTCTTCAGTATTTATTTTTTGTTGAAATAATTGTTGTTACCGAGATGGAGAGTATTTCAGACGTGTTCATGTGAACACGTTTAAAATAGGGATTGATGTGAGCCTCCGGCATTCTTCAGTATTTATTTTTTGTTGAAATAATTGTTGTTACATAGATGGAGAGTCTTTTCAGAGGTGTTCATGTGAACACGTTTAAAATAGGGATTGATGTGAGCCTCCGGCATTCTTCAGTATTTATTTTTTTGTTGAAATAATTGTTGTTTACTGAGATGGAGAGTCTTTTCAGAGGTGTTTCATGTGAACACGTTTAAAATAGGGATTGATGTGAGCCTCCGGCATTCTTCAGTTATTTATTTTTTGTTTGAAATACTTGTTGTTACCGAGATGGAGAGTTTTTCAGAGGTGTTCACTGTGAACCACGTTTAAATAGGGATTGATGTGAGCTCCGGCATTCTTCAGTATTTATTTTTTGTGTTGAAATAATTGTTGTTACCGAGATGGAGAGTCTTTTCAGAGGTGTTCATGTGAACACGTTTAAAATAGGGATTGATGTGAGCCTCCGGCATTCTTCAGTATTTATTTTTTGTTGTGAAATAATTGTTGTTACTGAGATGGAGAGTCTTTTCAGAGGTGTTCATGTGAAACCGTTTAAAATATGGATTGATGTGAGCCTCCGGCATTCTCAGTATTTATTTTTTGTTGAACTTAATTGTTGTTACGAGATGGAGAGTCTTTTCAGAGGTGTTCCTGTGAAACACGTTTAAAATAGGGATTGATGTGAGCCTCCGGCATTCTTCATACAATTTTCGGTCAATCAACTGATTCCATGGCGACACCGATGTGTTTGACGAGCATTGCCCAGCCCTAGCGATCGATGCCTGCACCGCGAGCGAGCTAGGGGGGAGGTTGCTGTGACCCCCTTGTGGAAGAACACATGTATGACAACTACAATGTAACAAACATAAGGGGGTTCTCTCCTCATGAAGAATGCACCATGAGAACGGCAAAAAAACCCCCTCACCTGTTTGGTAGTCGCAGTGCGAAGTTGTGTGACAAGGCAGTTCGCAGCTTAAAACAACGCACGGTATGTTCGGCAAAGGTCTCTACACACAAGCGGACGGTCTCCCAAAGAGAGGAAGATGTTGATGTTGACTTCATGGAGAAGCGATGGTAGGACCTCGAGAATCGGAGACGATGAAATGCAAGCGGAACTGGAGGCGTGAGAGAAAAAACACACTTTCATCAATCAGACTAACCAGCTTAGGGGCGGCACCAACTAACTATGTCTGTTACAGGATGGCATAAAAATGGGTCGACCAACACCCCCTGGAGAATAAACTGGCCGTAGAATAAAGGGAGCCCCCCCCCCCCCCCCCCCCCCCCTGACCACCAACGCAACAAAAACAATATGTCCAGTGCGGCGGAGTATCCCAGCTGCGAAGACACCGGTGGAGACATGTACACACCTTCGGGGAGGAGGTCACGACGAGTGTCAGAGTTCCTCTCCGGGTCGCCAAATTCAGATGAGTGCGGTACGCATCGCTGCGTCAAGCTGCTGCAGACTATCGCACTTCAAAACCCCGCGCACCACGCAGTACCTGAACAATAATCATGAGACCCCCGACTGCTACCAGCAGGGACGGTAACGTGTAACGGACGGACTGCAAAGATGGGCCGAAGGCCGGACCGGCCAAGACTCGCTGCTTGCCGGTGCTCAGGAGCATCGTGCAGCGAAAAATGAGAGAGCCCGGTGAACCCGGCAGAAAGCAAGCAAGTAACGAGGACGACGCCGCCTTCCGTCCAGGGAGGCGCGGCTCCCGTCACCTCAGGGCCATGCAGGCATGCCTGCACAGCCGGCGCGTCAGGGTCATCTCGGAGAGGCGGCGGTGCCGCTGCCAGAGGAACTACGAGACGCACTTGCACATTGACGAAACCAATAAGTATACAAAACTGTGCGGGCCCACGTTCGTCCCATCATTCTCAACGAGCCCGGCGGCTTTTCACGGGAAGCCACGACAGTTCGTACATTCATACTCACACACACGCCACGGCAGCTTTCGCAGCCTCGTCCATTCAGTCTCACGACCGCATCATACGCGTGCTTTATCTGTGTGTGCGTGCGTGCAGCAATGGATAACAGAGCTCAATCCAATACAGGCCACATCTTCTCACGCATGTCATTGATGACATCCGTAATGCAGAAAGAGTAAACAGCACCCGTGTTGCAGCGTCGCTTGGAGACGCCCCTCAAGCCAAGCTTGGACATCTTGAGACCAAACTTGATCAAGGTGGTTTCATGTTTAGGAGAACCAGGGATCGGGGATAGCCAGTCATTGAACATGGAGAACAAGGTGGCCGCCGTGAAGCTCACAGAATCATCGATACGGGGATGCGAGACGCTCTGCTCTTGCATCAGGTGCAAGAGGAATTGGGACTCAATCAGCAGGAAGTTTAGTGGGTTAGCTTTTTGGCGGGGTGTACTCGGTCACACAGGGCCGCACTCCTAGGACGAACCGCGGGCCAGACTCGACAAGTCAGCAAAAGTCGCCTGTAGCCACCTCCCTCCTAGAGGAACGTGACGTAGGTTGTACGAATGCCCGGGTCGTGGCGATATGCGCGGTCGCAGGTCGCGGGGTTGTGAGCGGATGGCAAAGCTCACCGCTTATCCAAGAAGCGGAGGACAGTTCTTGTGGCGAGTGAAGTAGGGGAACCGACAGGGCACGACGGGGCAGCAGCAGGCCGTCGAAATGTGGCGGATGGGTTGGATGCCCCAGATCCTTGAGCGATTGATACCAGTTCTTGGCGGTGAAGCACTCGACCTGGGTAGCTTCGACAGTACCCGAGGACAAATGCGCCCTGATCCAACACCGCACCAGATAGCTCTGTTGCATTGGGCCTCGACAAAGTCGTGCACCGTATCGTAACACTCGATGTTAGCCTGAAAATGTTGTCAAAAATCACAGTCACCACACGTGAGACGTACGTCTCACGATCCATACGCTCCTGGTCCGTCTCC
>JACBWV010000484.1:270197-347986 GCA_013435795.1 Chlamydomonas sp. ICE-L
ACTTGGCATGGGCCCCGCCCGTTGAGCTTTTGACCGTTTCCGAACCATATCGTCCCCTCTTGATGGATGTGCGTAGCTTTGCTCATACCCCAGTCTTCTAGCACCTCCTTGGTAAGTTATGTCCAGCAGATACCCGGTGGGTCATATACAAAATCATCACAATTCTGAAACCAGCCGAGAGGAGGGTTGGCTCGGCTTGTCCCTGCCTTTCAGCAACAGTGAACTCCTCCAACAAGCCACAGAAAAGCCAACGATGCGGTCCAGGAGAACCAAGAAAACCAATCCCCTCTAATCTCCCATCAGGGGTACCGATGCTTAGGAGCACGGAGAGGTATTTTCCGACACCCCCATGTTGTCCTGCCTGAATGAGCACAGAACGTTGGGAGTCCGTTGAAAAACGCTACACAATGACACATCCTGGCAAGCTTGGTGCGGGACCCCCTCCTTGACACGTGATGCCTCAAACTCTTAACAGCTAATCTATTACTCTTCATAGATAATACTTAAATCGTAGTTTGAGGAAAGTTACTTTGCTGTACAAAGTATCAAATCATTACTCCAAACTCCTCATAAGAGTAAATACTATAATCGAATACAAATTCCCTCAAACTCGTTCATAAAATAATACTATAATCGTAGTGTTTGAGGAAAGTTAGTTTCCTGTACAGTTATCAAAATCATCACTCCAACGTGGGGTCACCAAACCAATATAACCTCATCGGAAGAAAGAAAAAGGGTTGAGTTTGTCATTAACAAAGATCATGAGGCTGCCTATAAAACAACTGATTGACTCCAATCCCTTCTTACAATGTCCTCAAAGCGTTTTGCAGAGGTGGTGACTTTCTCTGTCCTCCTGTCAATATGTCTCCAAAAAACTGTAGCTACACAACGCACTGTGGGTTACAACCCGCAAAAGCGCGCATGAAATTAACAACAAACTTTGGCAACAAGAAATTACCAACAAATCTTTCTGTCCCGTTTTTTTAAGGAGTATTTAGCCGTTCCGAATCGATTTTGTTAAGCATCGATGAGGCCGGGTTTTTTTAACATTGTGACACTGTCGCAGAGGGTTATGTCAACAGAGCGCAAACGTTTAAATATCCAATTTTCTAGACAATTAAATGTCAATTGACATAAATCCTTAATTGCTGCCCGTTTTCTGCTAAAGGTTCCGTTTCATTAACAAGATGCTTGATCACAATTGGCAAAAAGTCGACCTTTGTACATTGTGTAAAGAGTTACATGTACAAGCGGGGTACGGTCGCTGTTCCTTGACAAATATCCAGTTCCTCAGTTCAAAAGAGACGATTCTATGTTCATTCTTCGGAATACGAAACATCTTTTGGTACCTCCGAAACAAGTTCCCCAGATTTTTTAAAACGCTAATTGAGAATGTCTTTAGTTTGCCTCAACGAAAAATAATCGCTACAAATGTTGGCCCAATAATGCCAGATGTAGCGATATAATTTATTACAAGTAACGCGTTTGAAGGATTAATTTGGATGCGCAACAGATGTTGAGTAGCCCATCATTTTTGAATTTTCAGGGTACTTTTGAACATGTAAATTCAGTTCTTTTTAGAATGCCTTTGAATGTTTTTTGTGTCAATCACCTGACAGTATCTTGGGTATTGACAAGATCGGTTATTTTCAATCTTGAATTGGTCAAACCTTTTTTTCAGAATCGCCCCACCAAATAGAAGGTGGTCCCAATAAATCCAAAATGTCCCTAGCTCTAATGGAAGCTTTGCGAGAGCAAAGACCACTACGACCTTGCTTTGCGAGTTTTCCGCAACATTCCCCGCGATTTCTGAGAACCGGAGATCCGCGAAAAACCACATTCATAGGTGAGTTGCCATCGGAAAACGCCTTCTTGAATCGTTTTCATTCTGACACCAACATAGGAAGTTTAAGGGGATCTCAAGTTTTGTTTTGTGTGACTGTTTCGTTTTTCCCATTTGCCCCTTGTGACTGCGCAACATTGCCTCATTTCATCGCACCGCATCCCCCCCCCCTCTATATTCGCCAACAAAAGCGAGGACAAGAACGCATTTTCCTGAAACCAAAGGTGGTCTGACATTGCGAGATCGGAAAGCGGCTAAGTTCCGATGAGATATAATTTACCTGTTGAGGGGGTTCTGAAGGAGTATGGAAGAGGGGGGATGCAGAGGGATTTCATTTTAAGAAGCGGTTTTTTTAATAATTTGTTTTTCAAATGTTTTGCAATGACCCCCAACTCTCCTGACTCTTTCAGCCTAAACGCTTACTACAAAACTAAACAGGCAATCTTTTGGTCCCCACAGACGAACGAACATCTTCCAATCTTTCGTCGGCACAATACTGAGCGTTCGATGGTAGGATATGCCTGCGCGTTTACCGCATAACTTCGCGTCATGGCTCCCCCTTACCATACTATTTAATGATTCTCATCCACGTTTTAGGTTGAAATTGATGAGAATAGGGTTTTGGGTGTCCCCAACTGTCCCCCTTTTGGCAGACCAATGTGCTTTTCGGTGGGGCCAGAAAAGCGGATCACGGAATCGCCCACAAACCAGCGCGGATGCCAATGAGGCGGGTTTTAGGTCGCCTTTCCCCTAAAGACATTCCACCTCCAATAAATCTCACCAATGCATGCCCCCCCCCCCCGTCTAGGTCCAATCCTTAATTGTTTTGCTTCCCATGCCTCGGCATGGGGCTCCAACGTGTCAGCCTCCCTTCAAAGAACCCCGCACAGAAGCGAGTCCGTTGAGAATGGCATTTTGCGGATATGAAATATTTCATGCCCAACAACTTCTTAGGGTCTAAGGGTATGCCATCAGTCCGAACGTACGCCTCAAACGCATTTGCCTTGGGTAGAAACAAAACCTGCAACGGTCCAGAAAAATCCAACAATTTGACGCACATCCGGCAATACCTTGCCATTGCCACTCCAATGTTCAACGTTTATTTTAAAAAACCCCTGGAAAAGGCATACTTTATTATATAATGCCACACTTTTTTTTTACTCCTTATGTTTTTTGAGCAGTCATACCACAACAAACTGTTATGGGAATCGACTCCTTGGCCGAAGACCGTTCGAGAATAGTCGCCGTCTGTTCGACATGTTAAGAGAAGCAGGCCAAATCCAAAAGTTGCCATTTCGGGGGGAGAGTGAAATGCCGTAAGGGCGGTCCGTACATGAGCGTTGTTCCATTTTAGTTATACCGTGAATGGGGCGTTCCTTGCTTTTCCGAAACGGATTTTTTAATTTTAAACTGAATCTTTACGATAAATATTTTTAAGACGTTTTGTCCTCGCAAATTTAATATTTTTAATTGGTTTTTTGTGCTTTTTTTGGTGTATTTTAACGAAAAGATCTTACAATTTTTTATTTTGTAAGAATCGTTTCCGCAAATGATTTGATTTTTGCTTTTTTTTGTTGTTTGTTATTTTTTTTACCCACACTCTCTTTACAATTTATTATGGTACGATTGTTTTTTGTGGCATTCCCGGAGAACGAGCCTATGTCGCCACTTCATTTTCAATTGTAACATGATTTCCTCGTTGGAGAGAGAGAAAAGTTCCTTCGAGTATTCCAATACAAAATCATTGTAGAGGACAGTCCAAGAGGAAGGTGAAAGCCTGTTTACAAAGTCCCTTTACCGCATTGCCTCCAGAATTATTTATCTCACACCAACTCACAACCTCAACAGTTTCGAAAGTTACAACTTAGTACTTATGACAGCTAATCACAGTGTAAGAAAGAGGCCAATGGCTAACTTGTTGGTTTTAACAACACGCCTGTACAATCGCTGCACTAGAATCCCCTTCTCCAATGCCCCCCATCCCCAATCCTACTTTCCTGTTTTCCGCCTCCGCTCCATCTTCCTCCCGCCTATAGCAATGGTCTACATTGTCTCCATCCATCCCGATTAGCACAGCCTTCTGCCCTTGCTGCCTGTGTCCTTCCCCCTCAATGGATTGGCAGCTGAAACCCCTTTTGCATGAACTTCCCTTGCTGGTGCATTGATTGCCATGGCCCGCCCTCCCTCTGGCAGCTTTGACCCTCTTTGCTGACCTGGCCAGCTGGACCCTTTTTGCAGACCCCTTGAATGTGCATTTATTATTGACCCCCCCTTCCCGGGCCCCCCCCCCCCGTTGCTGCGCATGCCCAATGAAAAAGACCTGTTTTTTGATAGTCCGGTAGGCCTTTGCTATCAGGCGCCTTGTCGCTTTTCCCCAACCCTCTTTTTCATATGCGTGGCGCTTTCTTCCACTCCTTTCCAAATGGCCTTGCGCCAGGTGGGAGAATTCGCGCGGTTTTCGGCAATCGCCTGCATGCTTTGCTTGCGCAATCGGCATTAACCACCCGGTGGCCCTGCATGGTCCCCCGAGTGCACTAATTTCTCGCACCGTTTTGCGCAATGCATTTCAAAGACTTTGGCTATGGGATTGTTCACTTACACCCCCTTCCCTGTTGTTCGCCCATGATCTGCTGCTTTTGGTGTTGTTTTTGGGTTGCCTTTTTGGCCTTGTCTGCATCCGCCTTGCTGCGCATCTTCTGCATTAGCACCATACGTGATGGTGGTGAATCACCCCCGAGTTGCCCCTTCCTATTCCTTTGCACCCCCTTTTGCCCGCAATGCCTTTTTCACTTCACTGTCCGGCCTAGCACCATTTCCTTCAGCAACCTTCCCTCTGGTGGATGCTGGGCAGAATAGCCAGAGCACTGGCGCTCCCGGAGCCACTGGATAGGTCCCTTGCCTTACCCCCCGCCATGGCGGTTAACACCCCCAGCCTGCACCTGCCAGAACCCAACCGAGGAACAAACGCGCGGGCCAGCACCCTGCCGCAGGAGTACTGCGACACAAGCTTTGCCCAACCCGCTGCCACCTTCTTCCTGAGGCCCCTGCCTACCTCATGAATGGTTACCCGCTTGCACCTTGCGTCAGAGTAATGCGGACCAGTAACCTGCATACCCCAATAATGGGGCATGCCCATCCTTAGCTAATCCTTAGCTTAACTAAAAAAACCGTTCCAAATTTCCACATACGCCGTCTGTTTGGTTTATGAATTGCATTGTAGTGGTTAGACTGCAATTGTAGCCCCAAGACTTAGCTGCCTTGTGCCCTGTGTGACCAAGTTACTAGTACTACTACTGCCCTTGGCCAACAGGGTTTTTGCCCTTGTTTTATTGTTAGTCAATCTTTTTTGCCCGGAGTGTGTTTGGGTGTTTAGTTGTGATTGGTACTTTTACATGACACTGACATATGGATCATGTACACCTTGCAGTTCTTCATTCTATTTTAAACTTGTTTTCTTGCCCCACCTCGAGCACCGTTAAACGCTATTTTACTAGTTTTTGTTTTTTAGTGGCCCAGTACTGCAAATAGGTTAAAGCCCCAGATGTGTAGTTTTGAAGCCTGCCGTTTGACTTGCTAGCATTTACCTGATGAAATGGTCAACAGCCCGAAGAATTTAGAGCCCTTTTTTGGGCCCTGTTCCCGTTCTAAGGCATTTTTTCGGTTGGATCAGTGGTTCATCCCCCCCCAGTGTTCTTTTTGACAGTGTTTAGGATTGATTTTTTTTTTTTTTGTTATGATCGGGATGCTGTGTGATTTTGTCCCGAGTTTGTGGTTTTTCTCCCCCTCAATCATTTTCCGCCGTTGGGTTTTAACAATCCTTTCCCGATTTGAATCGGGAGGATCTGTGGGTATTCTGAGATTTGGTTTTTCCTCCATCATTCGCGTTCCGTTTGGGTATGAAAATGCCCTCCGAATTTTATATCAGAGGAACCTGGTGGGTAATTCGAGTTTGATTTTTTGTCACATTCGTGTTTCTTGGGTTTGAACAATGAATCCCAGAGTATGATAAGGGGAAGGACTATGGGTAATGACCCGAGTACAAAAAAAAAAAAAAAAAAAAAAAAATGCCGAGTACATGTTTGCGAATCATTCGCTCGTTAGGTTTTGTCAGTTGCCCTCCCCCGATTATGATCGGAGGACGGTGTGTATTTCCGATTAGGTTTTTTCTCAAGCATTCGCCTCGGTGGGTTTGGACAATGCCGCCCAAATTATATCAGAGACTCTTGTGTATGTCTTGTGTTTCCGAATTTGGGTTTTTCTCTCAATCAATTCCCCGCTCGTTGGGTTGTCAATGCTCCCCCCGATTATGATTGGGAGGACTGTGGGTATTGTTCTGAGTTTTGGTTTTTTTTCCTTCAATCATTCGTTTCGATTGGGTTGGACAATGCTCCCCGATTATGAAGGGAGGAACCATAGTATGAGCCCGAGTCAAAAAAAAAAAAAAAAAAAAAATGAATGGCCCGAGTACATGTTTTCTAATCATTCCGTGTTTTTAGGTTGGTAGTGCTCCCGATTAGGATCGGGAAGGACTTGTGTGGAATTCCGAATGTTTGGTTTTCCTCAATCATACGCTCGTTTTTGGGTTTGACAATGCGCACCGATTATGATCGGGAAGAAACTCCTGTGTATTTCCGAATTTGGTTTTTCCTCAATCAATTCGGCTTAGTTCGTTGGGTTTTGTCAATGCTTCCCCAATGATGATCGGGAAAAGAAGTATGGTTATTTCAAATTTTGGGTTTTTTCACATCAAATATTCGCATACAGTTAAGGTTGTCAATATGCCCTCCCGATTATGATCGGGAGAACTGTGGGTATTCGAGTTTTGGTTTTTTTTCAAGCATTTCGTTTCGTTGGGTTTGACAAGGCCTCCCGATTATATGGAGGACTATGGGTATGCCGGTTCAAAAAAAAAAAGAAAAAAAAAAAATGCCGAGTACAATGTTTTTCTGATCATTTTGCTCGTTAGGTTTTGTAAGTGCTCCACCCGATTAAATGATCGGGAGGACTGTGTGTTATGCGAAATTTGTTTTCATTCCTCATCAGTCGCCATTGTTGGGTTGACAATGCCTCCCCCGATTATGATCGGGAACTCTGTGGTAATTTCCGAATTTGGTTTTCTCAACAATCAAGGCCGCATCGTTGGGGTTTTGGTCAATTGATGCCCTTTTCCAATTAATGAATCGGGAGGAACTCTGTGTAATCCAAGATTTGGTTTTTCCTTCCCTCCCTCAATCATTGCTCGCTCGTTGGGTTGTCAATGCCTCCCGATTATATGATCGGGAAAAAGGACTGGGGTATTCTGATGTTTGTTTTCCTCCATCAGTCCCGTTCGTTGGGTTTTGGACAATGCTTCCCGAGTAATGATAAAGGAGGAACTATGGATATCCGAGTCCCAAAAAAAAAACAAAAAAAAATGGGCCGAGTACAAATGTTTCCTTTTTTCTGAATCATTTCGCTCGTTAGGTTTTGTTAAGTGGCCTCCCGATTAAATGATCGGGAGGACTGTTGGTGTATTCCGAATTTGTTTTTCTCAATCATTTGCCTCGTGTGGTGTTTGACAATGCTCCCGATTATGATCGGGAGGACTCCTGTGTATTTCCCCGATTTGGTTTTCCTCAATCCATTCGCTCGTTGGGTTTTGTCAAATGCTCCAATTAGGATTCGGGAGGACTTGTGGGTATTCCTGATTTGGTTTTTTGTTCCATCAAATCATTTCGTTCGTTGGGTTTGACAATGCCCCCCCGAATTATCTAGGGAGGACTATGGGTATGCCAGTACAAAAAAAAAAAAAAAAATTTGCCGAGTACAATGTTTTTGCCCTGAATCATTCGCTCGTAGGTTTTTGTCAGTGTTCTCCCCGAATGATGATCGGGAGGACTGTGTATATCCGAATTTGGTTGGTTTTTTCACCTCAATCATTTTTGCCTCGTTGGGTTTGAACATGCCTCCCGAAATTATGATCGGAGGACTTATGGTAATGCCGAAAATACAAAAAAAAAAAAAAAAAAAAAAATGCCGTTTACATGTTTTTTCGAATCAATGTCGCTATCGGCTGGGTTTATGACAGATGCCTACCTCCCGATTATGATCGGGAGGACTGGGTATTCCTGAGTTTGGTTATTCCTCAATCATTCGTCGTTTGGGTTCCCCTTGATAATGCTCCCGATTATGATCGGAAAAAGGACTAATGGGTAATGCGAGTCAAAAAAAAAAAAAAAGAAAAAAAATGCCGATTACAAGTTTTGTTCCTGAATCATTCAGCTCGTTGGTCTTTTGTTAGTGCCTCCTGATTTTAATGATTTTGGGAAGGAACGCTGGGTGTATTCCAATTTTGGTTTTCTTGTCAATCAGATTTCCGCTCCCGGTTTGGGTTTGTCATGCCTTCCCGATTATGAATCGGGAGGACTATGTTGATTTTTCCGATTTGTTTTAATTTGGTTTTTCCCTCCCTAATCCAATTTGCTCGTTGTGTTCGGACCTTTTCTACCGATTAATGAATCGGGAGGGAACTATTGGTATTCTGAGTTTGGTTTTTTTCCTTCAATCAATGTCCTTCCGTTGGGGGTTTGACAATGCGCCCATTAAGTGATCGGGAGGACGATTGTAATGCCGAGTAACAAAAAAAAAAAAAAAAAAATGCCGAGTTACATGTTTGTTTCTTATCTGGAATCATTCGCCTCGTTGGTTTGTCAGTGCCCTTCCGATTATTGAGCGGAGACGGTGTGTATTTCCGAATTTAGGTGTTTTCCAATCATTCGCTCGTTGGGTTTGGACAAATGCTTCCCCCCGAATTATTGATCGGAGGACTATTGGTATCTGAGTTTTGGTTTTTTCTCAATCATTCGTTTCGTTTGGGGTGTTGACAATGCCTCCCGATTTGATCGGGAGGACTATTGGGATGCCGAGTACAAAAAAAAAAAAAAAAAAAAAAAAATGCCGAGTACATTTTTTCATTGAATCATTTTCGCTGTTGTGGGTTTGTCATTGCGTTTTCCGATTTGAATCGGAAAGGACGGTGGTGTTATTTCCGAATTAGGTTTTTTCTCAAATCATTTCGCTCCGTTGGGTTTTACAATGGCTTCCCGTTTATGAATCGGGAGGACTATGGGTAATGCCGAGCATATGTTTTCTGTTTTCTTATCCATGTCGCTCGAGTTGGGTTTGTCAGTGCCTCCCGATTATGATCGGAGACCTGTGTATCGAGTTTTTTTTTCCTCAAAATCATTCGCCTCGGTGGGTTGTAATCCTTCCGATTAAATGAAATCGGGAGGACTGGGTTGGTATCCGAATTTTGGTTTTTTTCTCCCTCAATCATTTGTCGGTTTGGGTTTGGACAATGCTTCCCCGATTATGGATCGGAGGAACTATGGGTCTCTGATTTTTGGTTTTTTCCCCTTATAGTAAGCCGATTTTGAATCTGAATCTGAATAATCTCATCATTGCTTTACCAAAACCTATTTGTCTGCCCGCAGGGTCCTACATGAACAGTACCCATTGGAAGTTTTTTTTAAACTCCAATTCGACCGGGAAAAGAATTGGGATGCGGCGTCATGGCGATGGACAAGGAGCGGCCAAGGTGCCCAATGAAACATCGAAGTCCCTTGTTGGTGGACGCCCAGACTTTCCTTATGTTTTTCGGCTTTAACGCACGCCTCCCACTTGGGTGAGGGTTTTTTCACGGCGATGCGCATATGTGGCCGGAGCTTCCCCCCCTGTCGACACTCCACCCGTTTGCCGGAAGTCAAAACAGCCCAGTTTTTCTTGAAGTCACTAGCATCCATCCCGGAGGCCCCCCATGGTCCAGGAGCTGGGCTTATAAGGAGATACCAATTTGAATACGATGAACCTTTACAAAGTGTCGCGATCTGTCCTCATTCGTGTTGATTGTAGGAAGCTGACCATCGTCGCGCCCTTTCCTACGTCTCTTTCATCGCGAGCTGTAGGAAAGGTAAAGAGTTGCAGAAGTTTACGCATATCCTAATCGAATTGAAAAAGCGCAAAAGTGCCCGTCAGCAACAAATGGGGTTGTGTTTTCGAACGGTGGTACCATTCCCCCGGTACATAACATTCCGAAATGTAAACCAGTTCGATTGAAATTTAAAACGCTGGAGCCCACGGTGCAGCATTTAACAGTCCGTTTCCGATTGCTCCTCGTAAAAAAAAAAAACCTTACCGCGTCCCAGTGGAAGGCCCCCCCTTTTGGTGTACATCGAGTGACCGTCCTCCCTGTCCGCTAGGACCAAACCCTCCACCACTCGAAATCGATCCATGAGAAGCTTTCCCTTCGCATGGTCCTCAACCCACCTTCCCTAGTTTCCTCAGCGCTTTTGTCGGCCCCCCCCCCCCCGGGCGACAAAATTCGCCCGTCCGCCGACCCTGAACGAGGCTTCTTCCGCATTGGCAACTTGACCACCCAAGAGCGACTATGTGAAACCTGTATCCATGATAGGGCCCTTCCTAACATGGGCCGGCCGAATGCTAGTGACTTCAAGCAAAACTGGGCTGTTCTTGACTTCCGCAAGTGTGAGTGTCGAACCAGAAAATGATCGTCTTCCCGCACAATATCCGTGCCATTCCCTCCCCCATTCTCCGCAAAAACCTCAACCAAGTGGAGGTTGCGTAGCCTAACATAGAAGGCCTTGGTCCACCACAACGCATTCGATGTTTCATTGGCAACTTTGGCCGCTCCCTTGGTCATTCCGTCCATGACCCTGCAAATCCCCAAAATCCTCCCCGTCCCGATTGGGTTTTGTAACTTTCCACGGTACTGTCCCATTGGTAGACCCTGCGACAAGACAAAAGGTTGGTAAAGCAAAATGATTAGATTCAAGAGTCAGTTCAAATAGATTCAGATATAAGAAAAACCAAACTCAGAAAATACCCCATAGTCCTCCTCCGAATCCATAATCGGGGGAGCATTGACAAACCCAACGAGCCGAATGATTTGGAGAAACACAATTTCGGAATTACACAGAGTTCCCTCCCCCGATCCATAATCGGAGCATTGGTTCCAAAAAACCCAACCGAGCCGATGATTGAAACCAATTCGGATACAAACACATTCTCCCATCAGATCGGGAGGCAGTGACAAACCCAACGAGCCGAATGCTTAGTAGAAACACAACAAACCCAACTTTAGGCAAACACAAGTCCTCCCGATCATAACCGGGATCATTGTCAAACCCAACGAGCAATAGAGGAATGATTGAGAAGAAACCAAATTCGGAATACCCACAGTCCTCCCGATTCATAATCGGAGCACTGACAAACCCAACGAGCGAATGATTGAGCAAACCAAATTCGGAATAACAATTTCCTCCCGATCCTAATCGGGAGCATTGACCACCCCATCGAGCGAATGATTAAGAAAACCAAATTTGGAACTACACAGATTCCTCCCGATCATAATCGGGAGCATGTCAAACCCAACGACGCGACTGATTGAGAAAACCAAATTCGGAATACACACAGTCTCCCGATCATAATCGGGGCATTGTCAAACCCAACGAGCGGACTGATTCAGAAAACATGTACTCGGCCATTTTTTTTTTTTTTGTACTCGGCATACCCATAGTCCTCCCAATCATAATCGGGAGCATTGTCAAACCCAACGAACGAATGATTGAGAAAAACCAAACTCAGAATACCCACAGTCCTCCTGATCATAATCGGGAGCATTGACAAACCCAACGAGCGAATGATTGAGAAAACCAAATTCGGAATACAATGAGTCCTCCGGATCATAATCGGGAGCATTGTCAAACCCAACGAGCGAATGATTGAGAAAACCAAATTCGGAATACACACAGTCCTCCCGATCATAATCGGGAGCATTGTCAAACCCAACGAGCGAATGATTCAGAAACATGTACTCGGCAATTTTTTTTTTTTTTGTACTCGGCATACCCATAGTCCTCCCAATCATAATCGGGAGCATTGTCAAACCCAACAAACGAATGATTGAGAAAAACCAAACTCAGAATACCCACAGTCCTCCTGATCATAATCGGGAGCATTGACAAACCCAACGAGCGAATGATTGAGAAAACCAAATTCGGAATACACAGAGTCCTCCGGATCATAATCGGGAGCATTGTCAAACCCAACGAGCGAATGATTGAGAAAACCAAATTCGGAATACACACAGTCCTCCCGATCATAATCGAGAGCACTGACAAACCTAACGAGCAAATGATTCAGAAAACATGTACTCAGCAATTTTTTTTTTTTTTTTTTTGTACTCGGCATACCCATAGTCCTCCTATCATAATCGGGAGCATTGTCAAAACCAACGAACGAATGATTGAGAAAAACCAAACTCAGAATACCCACAGTCCTCTTGATCATAATCGGGAGCATTGTCAAACCCAACGACCCTATTCGCTTGAAGTCACCTACTACACTGCTAGCTGCCAGGCAGATGCCTGGTCACCAGCTGCTAGAGTGGGTGTCGGACCTATGCCCCGCACCGTTACTGATACAGCTATAGGCTGTATCATAACATTCCCCCCCAATCCCTTGTATTCTGGTACCCAGAATTCCTGGGATTCCACAACACAAGTCATAAGGAGTAAGCCAGACAAATATTCCCGTGGAGAAGAAAAGTAGGGGGAAAGCAATCCTAAAACCAGTCAAGGCGTAGGTATGACATCTGTGAAAAACTGTCTGAACAGTATCCGAAGCTCTTCTTGCACGTATCCGCTGATGCAATGGACAACAAGAAGACTAATCTTCCTCAGTCACGCCACTTCTCACATACAAAGAAGACTGCAGGAGGTGATCTTCTAAAGACACGCATCATGTGTGAGTACAAATACAGCGCACGTAGGACATGTCCTCCCGATCATAATCGGGAGCATACACAGTATTTAAAACTTGAAATGATTACTTAACAAAATAATGCTAATATTCTGACTTCATGTTTCCTTTTATGTTAACTCAGGATTATTCTCCCAGGGAAGAGGCTTCATTGGTTATTGGGCTTTGCCATTCTACTCGCAGTCCATCAATCTGACTATATCATGCTTCCAACATTTCTTCAACCGGGTCCTTGAAGAAGAGGGGCAGCTTCCACCGTATTGCTTCTTGCAAATGGACAACGCGGCAAAGGACAACAAGAACGCTTTCATGTTCGCATACTTGTCCTTGCTGGTTGAGATGAACTGGTTTGAGGAGGTGTACGTCCATTTCCTCCCTCCCGGACACACACATAGCAATCTTGACCAAAATTACTCTGTGATCTCGCAAGGGTTAAAGAACATGGAAGTGTACACCCTGGACCATCTGATGGGCATTGTTGGTAACTTATTCAAGAGAATGGGCCCTTACACAAGGCAAGACGTCGTGACCTCTATAGGGGACTTCTCCGCTGTCCTCCTAGACAACGTTTACAAGTTGTTCGGTCATGCCACTAGCACCGTCAAAGGAGTTAATCGCCGTTTACACGCATTCAAGATAACGAAAGGTCCCAACGGGAGAGTCGGTAAGAATACTTGATATACTGATATTTACAAATTAAATGCTACCGTGCGTGTATGTACTGTCTGCACAATGCTCCCGATTATGCTCGGGAGGAATATGGGTGTGCCATGTCCTCATTGATTGACATGTACAGTCTTCAATAGAAACTAAATGATACAAAGGAAGTTGTACCTAGGACCTAGGATGTATTATCCAAGGGATGCTCCCGAGTATAGTCGGGAGGAATATGGGTGTCCTAAATGATTCACTAATATACAATACATGTTTGCACACCAACAATTGCAGGGGTCTATTACAAGGAGTATGACGAGTCAGGATCTTGGAGAGGACAGTGGGACAATGACGCTGAACCTATTTACGTCCTCCAAGGCTTCCCACTGGTGGACACCATAACAGTATTTAAGGAAGCCCCCAAGATCAAGATTGAAGAGCTCGAGAATATCGAGGCAAACTGGGCGGCTGTCTGGAAGACTATTCATAACGAGAAGCCCGGAGGTGACGTCCTTGCAGGCCACATGGCCGATGGTCCTGTACAAACCGCCGGTGACGACCGTGCAGGACCCGTAGCTGATGTCCGTGTACGACACGCAGCGGAGGACCTTCTGGTTCTAGAACCAGCAGCCGATGACCAGCAGCCGATGGATGAACCAGCAGCCGATGGCCCATCCCATGCCCAGTCCTTCAAACATATTGCCGAGATGCTTCGTGAAACTTGGGAAGCCAGCAATAAGTGGTGGACTGATTTCTTCAAAGTTGAGAAGAGTTATTGGAGCACTCAACCAGATGATGCTGTGACTGGGGAGTACCCGAAAGACCAACATTTTGTCGACTTCCCATCGGAGTTGTCAGCAACCAGTCGTGTTCTGACACAGTCTGAGAAATCAATGGCCAAGCGCTTGATAGCAGCATTGGATGACTTGTCCATGGATGTGTCAGACCTTTTACCTGCAAGTAACGAGATTGCCAAGACTATGAAGGTTGCACACACTTTGGAGACTAATATGGAAAGGCCAGAGGAGGAGGATGTGTTGTACTTATATTCTTCACAAGGGACGAAGCCGGATAGAAGAATAGCCTACGAGCCCACTACTGATTTGGTTGTTGGTCATGTCGCTGTGGTCAAGGTACAAATGGATGACTCTAGCGGATTGAGAGGATGGGACGTGGTGGAGGTCAAATCACTACCAGTGAATGGAGAAGTGGAATGTGTGTATTTAAAGCCCTTGTACTCTGGGGCTCAGAAGTTGGTGTACACTGAAACACAATACCCAACTTGGCCAGAAGATTGGATGGACCACAAGCTTGTGCCTATTACCGTGGGGGTTAGGAGAAAAGCAACATGGACGGGCGATATTCCCATTGACGCATTTCAATTTAGCTGCGAACCCACCAAGGGTATGAAGATCCAGAGAAAGTACCACACAAGCATGCTCCTAGCTTGTCAATCCATTGAGAAGGACACCAGGGCAGAGGCTGTGCAATCGGATGGAGACAATGCAGACATTGCTGAGGAGGAGGAGATGGAGGAGGAGGAAGATGGGGATGGGGACATGGAGGAGGAGAAGGAGGAGGAAGAGGAGGACGAGGAGGTGTGGGAGGAGGAGGAGTAAGATGTTTGACACATAGCCGTTTTTTACTAAATTAGAAAAATTAAATGAATTATACTTACGATTTTTATTGTAAGATGTAAAAGCTGAATTCTGCCTGCCGCCTTATAACCGTCCGCTTTCCCTTTATTTCTTACAATTATAATTGTAAGACACGAATTGATGTTAACACCTTTTGTTACAAAATATGGCATTTCAACGTTGTAACATTCGCAATCTGTACGTTTCTCCGTCTTTCAAGCTCATTTCAAGCATATTTTGTCAAAATTGACTACAATCTTACGTTTTTTATCGTAAGATTGCATTTGAAAAGCATCAAAAGACCCCCAAAAAGTGATTGTAAGATTGGAAATCCGTTCGGAAGCAGGAACGCCTATTGTTGACTGTATCTTGCGCTTATTTTGGACAACAAGTGGAAAGCTATACTTTATAAACAATCAATCAATATGATTGACAAGTGTTTTTCTCTACTCATACCTATCTGCATCGCTACCTTCGCTTTTATTTACATAGCTCGACTGGAGATTGAGCTTGAGACTGAGCGCGATCGAAATAAGGCAGATGCTGCTTGACTGAAGATTGAGCTTGAGCTTGAGCTTGAGACTGGGCACTCTCTAAAGAAGGCAGATGCTTCTCGAGTGAATAGTCTGGAGATTGAGCTTGAGACTGAGCGCGCTCGAAATAAGGCATATGTTGCTAGACTGAAGATTGAGACTGAGCGCGCAGAAGCACTTGAGAAGCAAATGAGGTACGAACTGTCAAGCAGGACTGCCGAGCAATGGAATTCTCTGAACGATCATGACAGGCGTCTCAATGAGGATCTTTGCAAACAATACGGAATCCCCTTACCCAACATCCAGGAGTCATTCCTCGAATCCGCGATTCATCTTTCATGAACTGCCGTCTCAAGCAGGCGTCTGCTTAACAAACTATTCCGGGATCATGAAAGAGGAATCGCGGGACCCACGGAGTGGGGCAGGGGAATTCAGCTGCGGACTCGCGGAAACACGTGTCATAGGATCTGACTAGTCCAACGGAGGAGGACACACAAACGGCGGAACACTGCCGAATGTATCGGAGGACGCACGCAAACGGCAGAAAACTGTCGAATGTATCGGAGGACACAAGATGCGGAACACTGTCGAATGTATCGGAGGACACACGCAAACGGCGGATGTGTGTGAGCGAATGAATTATGGACGGAGGGATGCGAAAGCCGTCGTGTGTCATGTAAGGATGCGGGGGGGGGGGGGGCGGTCTATTTTGTGAGTGTGGACGATAAGTCATTCCGGGTGTTCCATCATCATGCACTTCAGTGTGTGTGCGAGTGAAGGGTCTGAGAAGCGATTGAGCGTGTGTATAAGGGAGAGGGGAAATCTATAATGGAGAAGCGTTTATAATAATTATATAATAATACTAATTATGTGTGCCCGGACTGCAGAAATGCCGCCGTTTTCCGGTACGTTCAGCTACAAGAATGACAACTTGTACCGCAGACTGATCGGAGATGGCGTGCACATGGTCATGGAGCGACTGGACCCTAACATTGCCAAGATCCGGTTTGAGGTCCAACACCCCGTGGCTGAGGATACCCAGGCTGAGGCCCCTATCATCTACCAGCCAATTCAGATTCCAGAGGGGGTCACATTGATAGTAGCAGACTCTGCCATCCCTGCTGCACGAATTGGGAATGATTTTTTTATCGTCACCTGGATAGGCAACTATCTCGTTCTAAGGGGGGGTAATGTACTTTTCAGGATCTTCAATAAGCAATCCCAGGCGATTCAATTAGCTGAGTAACAGGGGGTGGGGGAGAGAGTCATCGTACCTTTCCTGCGTGCTCATGCAGCATGCCATGGAACCGGATCGACCCTGGACATGCGGGAGTCGTTGCTGCATGCCTGGCCATGGTCATGTTCTCTACAGTGGCCATCATCAGGAGTTTCTGGTGTACTCAGGTGAATGTATATAAGGGGGGAATCGTGTGTTTACTGTACTCAGGGTCAAAATATCTGACGAAATGCGTTGGCGTCTCCCGCAGTATGATGATGATGATGAAGAGCCAGATCATCATCAATTTTGCCGCCATGAACATGAGCTGCCAACCGACTCGCCCTCTTCAGCATCCCGCAACAAGGCACTTCTGTTGTATGTGGATTATACTTATGTTCCTACTGATCACATTCAGAGGACTTTATGGGTGCACAACCGTGAAGCAGGAACCATGTTGGGCAAGAATATGGATGGGTTGGACATACCGGGTCACCACAACACGTGGGTTAGCTTGTTGCGCCTGCTCGACTTTCATGTCGATGCGCTGCGGGGGCACTTGAATAAGGCAGAGCTGATGGATCTGTTGGATGATAACGTGACACACTCACACTATGACTCGGTGCTCGTGATCGTCTTGTGTGGTCATGGATCCTCCGGCCAACTCGTCCTGACCAACGGGGCGAAGGTGTCACTGGAGGAGGTGTCACATGCGACAATGCATCACAGAGGAACAGTGTTGTCTTTCATGTTGTTTTGCGGTGCGCGGCCTTCCGAGGGCCTCAACCCACTGAGAGGGATCAAGAACAACTACCAATTTCGACGGTGCATGTTCATCTTTGCAACCGATGACGCTGTCTTGAACTCGCAAACACTGAATGCATTTGTGAAAGCGATCGGCAGCATCATGGATACCGGTGAATGTTGTTACTCTGGGATTGAGGACGCCATTCGCAACCACATGCGTGTGTTCAACGGATCCGCCTTGCATCTGGTGGGGGCGAACAACGAGATGCGAGGTTCTTTGTTTCGACCGTCATCAGTAAAACAGAGAGAGGTGAGCTTGGCTTGTGCCCCTGCTTCTGCATGTGAGACACCGGGATGCACTATAGGGTAAAACTTACGCAAATTCGTGTTTCGTGCAGTAGCTTTTTGCGGAGCGCTTCTTGTTCTCTGCCAGTGGCGCATCCTGGGCACCGGCATCCCACCTGCAGGCATGTGTCAAAAAGTGCCCGGGTTAAAATCTCGAATTTAGCGCAACCGCCGCACAGGTCAATGTCCCAACACCGCACCTGTGCTCCAGCGCCCGCACTGCGTCGCGCACGTGGTTGATCTGTTGTTGCATGTGCATGTTGGCTGTGATGAGCTCAGTGCGCGCATCATTAATGTCGTTCAACTGTTGCTGCATGCGTTGCATGATGCGGAGCTCGAATGCAACGAGCTGCTCTTGGGTGACGTAGAAGGGTAGTTGGTTTTGCAGGGGGGCCGGCTCCATGTTCATGTCCCTAAAGGCGCAGCAGACAAGAAACGCTATATATAAACGTACAGAGACAAAGTGCTGACGCTTGAATGCAATCTCATGCATCTCACCTCAATGCATCTCATCTCAATGCATCCACAAACAAGTACGGTCCAATACAGTATAAAGCAAGTAGATAGCTCTGCAAGAATAACTCATGAGATAACTCAAGTCCATGCAAGTCAAGGCAATCCAAAGAATCCATGCACGCCGGCGGCTCCTCGTCCAGACTCATCACGCACACGCACGGAACTGATGCGGCGGCGGCTTATCGCCCAGCCCCATCACGCACGGCAGAGGCAGCGTCTCATCCATCCTTATCACACATCATGCCACGCGGCGGCTTGAGAAGGCCACACTGGAAATCGATCGTCATTGATTGCAGCATAACAACAACACGGCGGACTCTTATCACTGCCAGCACACCTCACAGACACTTCTTATTATTAATTCGCGGTACCGGATTAGCAAAAAAGGAAATTACAGCGTGTCCCACTATATTTGAGAATAGGAGCACATGATGGCGTCCGTGAAGACTCGTCGCGCCTTGTTAATTTTTCCAAGTTACTACGTAGACGGGTTGGGACCCGTGTTTATGCACACATTGCAAGAGTGTGGTACGCTGCCAAGGGACTTGAAGGGGTACCGATGTGGCTGAGCCATGAAGGACCATGATGTTTTTGTCAACAAGGTTTTGGGTGCTGGTATGGAGATCAGTGTTCTCGAAGGCACCGTGTACCGGAGGACCGTCATGGACCAATTGGCTTGGTTGTTGGAGCCCTCCGTGGACGTTGCTCTTTTGTTATTCTGTGGGCATGGCATGAATGAGGGGTCGCCACGTCACGGTACATTGGTATGTTCTTACAAACAGCTGGTGTCAGCTGAGGCCATCGATGCGGTGGTGGCAGCGCAACGTTTTTGCGGCACACTCATCCGCGTGCTCAACATGTGCGAAGCAGATGCCATTGCCCCCGGCGCTGGTCTGCCGTTCCAGCACGGAAGATCTCTGCATGACGCAGCAAGAGCAGATCACGATGCACAGTTCCATCGCGTTGCACACAAGGACGTGATGTTGTTGGCAACTGGGCCTTTTGAAGAAACGGCAGGTGGCAAGGCAGGCACACCCTTCATCGCTGCCTTGGGCAGAATGTTTGACGCAGAGTCGATCTTAACCTACGAGCGCCTTGATGAGCTCTTGCAGAGGCACTGGCCTGGTGGCAGTGGGAGGGCACTGCTGTATCCTGCAAGGTTGAAAGGGATCTTCGGATGGCCGGCTAATGGTTCACAGGTGAGTGGCGATTCTGCATGACAATATGTGGGTATTTACATGGGAATCGTTTTCAATATAGGGACCCAGTCCCAGACAAGGCCACCGCATCTTACGCAACCGCATTCACTGTGGTACTGGGGTCATCCAAAGAAACCGCACGATCACAAGCAGACTCTATTGGTTTCTGAAGGGGGAGCGCGGGAAGATTGGATTCATTTTGATGACTCGCGTACACCATTCACTGTAACGCTTGGGCTTCTCACCTTACATCAGGCAGAGGCCTCAATCAAGCACCCTTTGTTCATGCTTCAAGTACTTGGCTGCATTCTGAGAGAGTTGGACAATTATTTTGACATGGCAGACCACAAGACGACGACTGACTGACCAAGACGTCTTCAGATGATCACCGCGCACAAAATCATCTAAACGGCGGAACGATGTCGATACTCTTGGGGGAGCACTCACATATGAAGAAAAATAAGAATAGTTTTGATTTTGGTGAAACTAGTGAAACAAAACAAAAACAAAAACAAACTTATTGGATGTGATTCGATGAAGGTGGACGTCGTCTAGAGGTGGTGTTGGTGTCTCCTTGGTGGATTGGATGTGACGGCCTCGTCCATCATTATAAAGGGTGTCCCACTTTATTTGAGAATAACTGTATAGAATGACAGATTACGCTTCGGACATCACTGTGTCGGGTACGTCCGACTTGATTTGCACTGGGGTCCAAGATGTTCATCTTGATACAATTGAAAAGCAAAAAACATTGGAATTGGCCCGCCTCATGAGAGGCCTCGTGCCTGAATGGGGTAGTGATTACATCGAACGATACATTCCTAACGAGCTCCAGTGCCAGTTGCACAACAAGAGAACATGGATGGATGAAGATGGATTCTGGTGGGGATTTGACAAAGTCTGTGCTAGGAAGTATAAGCAGACTAACGTCATTATTCTTGCTACGAAGCATCACGGACTTGGGACATATGAACATAAAGTACTGGTCACTCTAAATAGTTCGGTACAAGTGGTGTGGGAAGACGATTTATGGTGATTCTGATGCTCTCTGAATCATACGGGACATCGCATGTTTTGCATGGCAGCCAATGGCCCCAAATAGCAATGGGGTACTCAAAGAACAGCAGTAGCAACCACAGTGAATGCGGTTGCGTAAGACTCAATGCGGCTTTAATCGACGACAAGTGTTTCGTGTGCGCTTCTAAAAAACGAGTCTAAACAACGCAACATACATACCATATACATGACCTTATAAAAACCATTGCGCGATTGCGAGAAGAAAAAGAGTATTCATCGACGCGATGCCGACCGATATATATATCCCGCCTTGTCAGCCCATTTCAAAACCAGTCCGCAAACTAGGAAAGGCGTTGTCGCTGGACATGGACAGTATCGGCACAACCAAGTTTCTTAATCGCCTCCACTGCCAGAATGTCAGCCGTCTCCATGCACTGCGGGCGTCATCGGATGTTTCCGGTGATCCACGCATCTTGAAGTATAACGCATTGCTTCACCTTATTAAACAAAGACACCACACATCCCCACCGTCACGTTTGTTCCTCGTCGCTGTGGAGTACTTCTTCGATGACGGCTGCTGCAAGATCGCCAACGGAAGCGCCCTTGTATTCTCACATGCTATCAACACCCTTTTCGTTGTGGAGGCGAAAATCCTCAAAGACCCCCCTACCCAGTATGGACATGACAAGGTGTTGAAAGCCATACAGCAGGCCACTATGTGCGCGACTAGACTTTTGTCCTGGCTACCGCATCTCATAAACATGGACCTGAAAGACGGAACCTCACTTGGATATGTGAAAATTTCTCGTATGATCGTGACAGCTGTGAATCGCGGTGGACGCGTCTTCTGTCAAGATATCCACAGCCAGGAAATTTACTAAGAATTGGAGGAGGAAGACCCATTTAGGGTGGAAGTTTGGCAAAATTGTGGAGTTGCCGAGAATCGAACCCGGCTCTGTTGGTATCGGACACCATGAGATTGACGGGAAAGAAGAAAAACCCAGACGTAGATGCAAAAAGCTCCTTATATATATTCTGCATATTACTACAACTTATGTAAAATCTACTTCCCATAGCTCGCCTTTGCTCCTGCGCCCCTGCGCCAGTTTGCCCCCAGTCTTCTGTGACATAGGATCTGACTTGTCCATCGGAGGACACACGCAAACGGCGGAACACTGTCGAATGTATCGGACACCGAATGGCACACGCAAACGGCGGAACATTGTCGAATGTATAGGAGTACACAAGAGGCCGAACACGGTCGAATGGCACACGCAAGACCCTCAGTGACACACGCAAACGGCGGAACACGTTTAAAATAGGGATTGATGTGAGCCTCCGGTATTCTTCAGTATTTATTTTTTGTTGAAATAATTGTTGTTCCAGAGATGGAGAGTCTTTTCAGAGGTGTTCATGTGAACACGTTTAAAATAGGGATTGATGTGAGCCTCCGGCATTCTTCAGTATTTATTTTTTGTTTAAATAATTGTTGTTCCAGAGATGGAAAGTCTTTTCAGAGGTGTTCATGTGAAAAAACCACCCCCCTCCTGTTTGTTCGCGTGCGAGTTGTGTGACAAGCAGTTCAGTATAATGATATTATTATTCATTGGTTTAACATTAAGTGGATATGATTTCGACAACTGTCCCAGCTACCGGATGGACTGTGGTGTTAAGCAGCAACTGCGAAAACTGTCGGTTGTTTGCAACATATTACATTTCTTGGTTGGAATGCGAGGATGCGAGAGTTGTTTTTGTCGATGACCTATTACATTTCGAGGTCCGAGACCTGCTGAAGTTGTTGATGATCACGAGGTTTCCAGCAATCGTGTACAAAAAGGAGATCTTCGAAGGAGCCGATGCATACGATAAGATGCAAGAAATTACAGGTGTCGCGTGGGAAGGAACAAAAGAAGGCACAACCACACAGGAATTGAGTATCATACAGGGCATGAAAAATGCCTAAACGACAGCGACTGCGTTGATGACATCCCAACTCTGCAAGTGGGGTTATCATCTAAAGTTTTCGGTGTTCTCGGGCTTGCCTCTGTATCGTCCACAACACAGTATTCAAACATAACCGGTCTCTACATGTGGGCTGTGACAAACATACTTCCGAGAGATCCTTGAGCATTAATTATTAAACAAGCGGCTGAGCCCGTTGAATTTAAGCTACCCGTATATCCTCGAACCTATGAATTTCTTATTACACATCCGGGGGTCCGGGGGACATGTAGTAAGAAAGACAATGAATTCTCCATAGGGGTATCATAGGGGTCAACTCCCCCGGGGATGCTGTCCTTTACGAACAGGGATTTTCTGTTCGAACTGCCTTCAGGAAGATGCCAGCTGCCCCCACAATGTCTCTGTCGCAGGTGAATTGACAGTTCTTGCAGGTGTATGTCTCTCCACACTTGTTTAAGAAACCGCACATAGGGCATGTCTGACTTGTGTAATGCTCAAGCACATGCAAGAACACTGTCCTGTACTCTTCACACTTCTCCTTCAGCCGATTGAACAGCACAGAGTGGCTCAAAGTCAGCATCTGACGGGCAACCTTGGTTGTCAGCTCCCGTTCAGCACTGATTGTCATCTTCGCCGTCTCCAATTGAGGTACCAACAACACATCGTAGCGAGCGGCCAAGAAATTTGTTGTCTGGTCCCTAAACTCTTTCTTGAGGTAAAAAATTCTCTTCCGAATGCGAATTATCTGCTTCTTTATCTTCATCCTCTCTTTTGATAGTAAGGTTTTCTCAGTATCCAACCTTGACTGCAGCTTGTCATGAACCAGCAGGAGTTTGACAAGGTCGGATGCCTGTCCCTGACCAAGCATGAAGGATTCCTCATTCTCTGGTGAGTACGTGACCATTGTTTTGCGGACGCCTGGGTCGATGGATGCAGTTGCAACCTTGTCTGGATGGACAGGCTTCCGCTCTGCCCTCCTGTCCCTGGCAGCGACAGACAAGACGAGGAAATATTCGCCGAAGCGGGATTTTTGGACCTTTGGATCGTGGGTCGGGTTTTCCTCAGGCATCAACTTGTGGAGTTGTTTGCTACCGAAGTAGCGCATGTTGCCCAATATGTCTTTGAAGATGAAGAGTTTGTCGCCATCCTTGGAAACGTTCTTCTGATCCATCTCAATGGCCCAACCCCTCGCAAGCTCTGTCTTCTTCCGTCTGAACGGAGCTGAAAACTGCTTGATGTTACCTGCTTTCAGATTCGAAAAGCAAGCCTTGATGTTTGCCAAGGCAGCCTTGATTGCACTTTGGCGTACGCTTTTGGGGCACTGAAGCAACCATTGGCGATTCTTGAAGTACGGGTTTGGCATCTTCCCCTCCCCCCTCACCTTGTTCGTCACATACCTGTCTCGAATTCGGAAGACAGACTTGTGAGTGCTTCCGACGCCCAACCGTGCTGCCACCGCCTTGTTGTACATGAACCGGCTGCACCCTGCAAACTCTGCCAGCATCGATTTCTGAGCCTTGGTTGGGTTCAGCTTCAGCTTTAAGGTCCTCAACTTGGGTTTGGCATTTGACTTTGTAGCGTCTTCGACCGTTCCATCGGCAACAATATACTTGAACGATGGACACGAGGTCTTTTCCAAGCTCGTCTTCAGGGGCTCCGTCTTGGTGATCGAGAACGATGATCGAGCAGGAGTGCTGCGAGCAAATCCATTCAATGAGCTCGAAACCAAACCTTGCGAGCCTGTCTTTGGAAGCCACAACAATTGACGATACAAGTCCTGCCGTGACGAGTCCCAATACTCGTAAAAGTCCTGGGCACTTGAAGTTGAGCCCTGATCCGACGTCCTTGACTTCAATGACTTGCTCGCATCCGGAATGTTTGTCAGAAATATGGGTTTGCAAGAACAATTGCTGTCTGAGCAGGTCGGTTTGTTGTTTGTGTGAGGACACACGTGCGTAGAGAATGACTTTACGACTGCTGGATTTTTTTCCTGCTCGATGAGGTAGCCTTGGATGCTGCTTGGGTCAAAGAGACGTTGGTTGCCTGGAGTCCGGATCGTTCTGATCGTGCCATTATCCGCCCATTGACGGAGGACGGTCCTGGAGACACCAAGGGCATCTGAGGCCTTGCCAATTTTACAGAAGCGTTGGTTGCCATACATGGCATTCTGATATTTAGTACATGCAAATTCCTTATACACTGTTAGGTTTACTTATTTTCGGAAAGCAAACGAGTCAACTGTTGCAACCCTTTCACCTCCCCCCAGCGGAGCGACCGGGGGCGACCAGAGGGGAGCCCCCACAAAGGAGTCCGTGAGGAACCGAGCGGGTGGGCGGCCGGAGGGGAGCCCACAGTTCACATGCATGCATCTTACCAGGCGGCACCTGTGTCGAGTCCCACGGCGACCACTACAGTCGGCGGAACCTGTGTCGACTTAAGGAGGACGATTGCTTGCATCGCAAAGAAGTCGATACTCTCTAAGACAACCTGTGATCACATGTCAAGCATGGGTCTGCTAGACAAGCGCTCTCGTATATCGATAGGGGAATCGCGGGCCCCACGGAGTGGGGCAGGGGAATTTAGTTGCAGAAACCTGTCAAGTCATCATACACGTACACACGCAAACGGCGGAAAACTGTCGCATCCACACCGTCCGTCCGTCCGTCCATTCATGACACACGGATGCGGTGGCGGATTCTCGTCCTCGAATGAAGTGTAAACAACCATTCTTCAGCACAGCAAGGCACAGCAAGGCACAGCACACTTCACAAACGAATGAGTTCCTTTGACGAAATCAATGAAGATGTATTGGAGATCATTCTATCCAATGCGATTTCGAACGAATCCCACCTCAAACAAGTGCCTCTCGTTTGCGAAAAGTGGAGATGCGTCACATCCCGGTGTGTCACAAGGATCCACCTAAGACATTATAAAAGTTTGGAATACGCATTATCACGCATTTGCAGGGTCCAAGAGTTGAAAATCGGTGTCAATCAGGGGGAATACGTACCCTACCAATCAATGTCGGCTATCAAAGACAAGATCCAAGACATATCGCCGCTGTCCGGACTCACTGCGTTGGTTTACCTGGACATATCGAACACCTACGTGACCGACATATCGCCACTGTACGGACTCACTTCATTGACGCACATGAACATGTCGCACACCTACGTGAACGAAGACCTATTATCACCTCTGTCCGGACTCACTTCGTTGACGCATCTGAACATGTCGCACGCTCCTCTGTACAACATACAAGCTCTGTACGGACTCACTTCGTTGATTCACCTGAACATGGCGCACACACTTGTGACCGACATATCACCACTAGCCGCCCTCACTTCGTTGATTCACCTAGACATTTCGCTAATCCAAGCAAAACTCAAAGACATATCACCGCTGTCCGGTCTTACTTCGTTGATTCACCTAGATATTTCGCACCTCACGTACGTGGACGAACACCTATCAGCGATTTCCGGACTCAATTCGTTGGTTCACCTCAACATTTCGCATATCGGAAACAAACTAGAAGACATATCACAGCTTTCCGGACTCACCGCGTTGGTTCATCTGAACATGGCGTACACACGGGTGGGCGAACACATATCACTGCTGGCAGGACTCACTTCGTTGATTCACCTGAACATGGAGGGCACCGACGTGGAATACCTATCATCTCTGTCCGCCCTCAATTCGTTGATTCACCCCGGCATTTCGCATCTCAAATACAAGCTCGAAGACATCTCACCGGTGTCCGGTATCACTGCGTTGCTTCACCTGAACATGGAGCACTCACGTGTACCCTCTATATCACTACTGTCCGGCCTCACTTCGTTGGTTCATCTGGACATGGCGTACACATGTGTGGTCGAAGACCGAGTACCGATGTCCGGCTTCATTTCGTTTTGTCGCCGGAGCAAGGTGCTCGACATATCACCGCTTTCCGCCCTCACTTCGTTGATTCACCTGAACATGAAGGGCACCGACGTGGACGACATATCACCACTGGTAGGACTCACTTCATTGGTGCACCTGGACATTTCGAACACCGACGTGGACGACATATCACCGCTGGCAGGACTCACTTCGTTGGTTCACCTGGACATTTCGAACACCGACGTGGACGACATATCACCGCTGGAAGGACTCACTTCGTTGGTTCACCTGGACATGGAGCACACCGACGTGGACGACATATCACCGCTTGCCGGACTCACTTCGTTGACGTACTTGAAAAATGGATGGAGTGTGTAAAATTGTTCAACGGGTCATCCTTAGTAAATGTAGCCGGTATAATTGTTGTTCCCAAGATGGAGAGTCTTTTCAAAGGTGTTCATGTGAACACGTTTAAAATAGGGATTGATGTGAGCCTCCGGCATTCTTCAGTATTTATTTTTTGGTGAAATAATTGTTGTTCCCGAGATGGAGAGTCTTCTTTTCAGAGGTGTTCATGTGAACACGTTTGTTTAAAATAGGGATTGTGCTGTCTACACCCCGTGCATTAGGGGGGGCACGCGGCTGGCTGTTTGGACGTGCATCTGCATCCTCATGACAAACGGATGCGGAGGCGGCTCTCGTCACACACACGGCGACCTCTCGCATCATGCGGAACATGTGTCGAGTCACACACAAAGCAACTTTCGCATCACGGAGGTTCGGTACATCTCACATGTCAAGCAGGGGTCTGCTAGATGATCGTGGGGTCTGCTAGATGATAGTGTCAAGTCATCGGAGTACTCACGCAAACGGTGGAACACTGTCGACACCTACTACTACTACAGTCGGCGGAACAGTAAAATTAAACATCAAAAAAACGGTATAAGGCGGTGACAATCATATATTGTATGAGTGGATGGTCCTATAAAATGACCCGTCCAGCAAAGAAACCTCCTTACATGACGCATTGCACATCAACAAAGACCCCGTGTTCTTTTGGGCCACGGTACCGGGGAAGAGTCGATCGCTTAAGGGCGGCTGGTCCTTCAATGGACACTCTCGAAAGTACCGACAAAAGAACGATACGGAGTCTGCAGGATGGAGAGCCGTGATCTAAAAAAGAACCACGATATTCTCGTTAACATCCTGCAATTTGTTGATTCAAAATCGTATTGGTGTTCCACTGCCCAGTGGGTTGCTACACCATTTGGTTACACCGTAAGGTGTGCCGTACACGAGGCGGTTTCATTTTAGTATTCCGTCGACTGTAGTTGGAATGCATACGTGGCCTTCAACATCTTCACCCAGTCAGATCCGTGATGGTCATGATACTGACTGAGTTGTAAGATGGTGTCTCGACCGGCTAGGGGAATGCTGCACGGGTGAGAGACAGACACGATGACGGCACGAGCTTTCGACTGCATGGCATTGTGTAACAATTGGCGGCCTTGTACATTAAAAAGATGGATGTCATCAAATGCTAGCACATTGAAACCGTCAAGTGAAGGTGATTCTGATTCAGACAGTTTACACAACGTTGCCTCTGGTGTATGTAAAGCATGGTACTCCTTGTTATGTTCTGTCATGACCAATATTAGAGTGGTTGGTGAATGTTGAGCAATAAGTTGAGTGATAGCGTGACTCTTCCCACTTTCCCTGCGCCCTAAAATGTACATTACTTGTGGCTTACAAGTTGTCTGTGTGATGCTCATTTACTCACCTGACTAGTGAATTTGATGCATATGATAAACGCAACCAACCAAGCTACAGTCGGCGTGTCCAGGAAGAGAGGCGATCGCTTCAGTGCGGCTGGTCCTTCAATGGGCACTCTCGAAGGTCGAAGACCGATTATCGCTGTCCGGCTTCATTTCGTTTTGTCGCCGGAGCAAGGTGCTCGACATATCACCGCTGGCAGGACTCACTTCGTTGGTTCACCTGGACATTTCGAACACCGACGTGGACGACATATCACCGATTGCCGGACTCACTTCGTTGACGTACTTGAAAAATGGATGGAGTGTGTAAAATTGTTCAACGGGTCATCCTTTGATATACGAACAAGCGAACAGACAGACACTCGGACAGTAGAAAGAGTGTCGAAGCATTATGCGGAACGGTGTGGACATGCACACAAGAGAGAGAATGAATACAAACGATTGTATATACACGTACACACGTCAAGATGAATGGATACATACAAACAGGATCGAAGCAAACGGAACGGAGGAAACATGTCGGGAATTAGATAGATAGGATAGGAAACATGTCGGGCATTAGATAGATAGGATAGGATAGGATAGATATATCCATCTTTGCCGTTGTTGAGAAAGAGAAGGAGCGAACGTCTTGAGGCGCAATACCTCAACGGATGCTGGAGCTCGTGAAGCTTCGTCTTCAGCGCACGGACCTCACGCCGCCGCTGCCCTTTCTGGCCACGAGCTGTCCATGTACAGCCATAGTCCATCGGCAAACAACGGATTCAATATTCAACAAGCGGCGGAGCCCCTTTCACCTCTTCCCCCCAGCGGAGCGACCGGGGGCGACCGGAGGGGAGCCCCCACAAAGGAGTCCGCGAGGAACCGAGCGGGTGGGCGACCGGAGGGGAGCCCACAGTTCACATCAACCAGCAGACATACACACTACTGTGTAACTAACTGTCAAGTCTTACACAATGTGTATGTTGTTTGTAAAAGATTCACTTGTTTGTAACACTTGGGCTTATTAATTCGTCTTATTATTCACTATCAACAGAATCGAGCCTCGAGTGCAGTTTGTGGCTCACTCCCGAAAGCATCGATGGGGATTGCCTCTTCATCTTGGATGTGCCACTCCTCAAGCACCATGCGGTTCAATGAGAAAACAGATATTCTGGCCAAACTACATAGAGATTCAAACTGTAACATTATTGACCGGTCTATGCATGTTATGGACCAAGACTGGGCCTCCAAGTTTGTCCAAGATATTACGTCAACTTCCAACGCCATTACACTAAGGCTTCCATTTGCACATGAAGTGCTTATAATCCACTTAGAGTTAGATAATCAGCATCGGTTCCACACACACATTGCAATTCAAACCTTGGTCAACGAAGAGCCACGTGCTTTTTTGTATGGATTCAACAGATACCCTGATGGGGAAGTGATTGGACCATTCTACAGGGACTAAGTTGTAACCATCTATCTACTCTCATCAAGGACGGCGGCATCTGTGTCGAGTCGAGTCGAGTTGAGTCGAGTCACATGGCGACCTCTCGCATCACGGCGGCACGTGTGTCGAGTCACAGAGCGAGCGACCGACCTCTCGCATCATGACGGAACCTGTGCCACAGTTCACATCGGGAGGTGACAGCCGCGGACTCCTGACGCCATGACACACGGGACGTCGTTTCAAGTACAGCGCCATAAAAAAACAGTTTTTTGTAAGGTTCGATACGTGAATAATTTATCCCATACAAAGAAAGAATGTCGGCACTGTTCGCCGCCCTGGTCATCGGGACCGTTGCGGGCACGCTCATCGGCACGATCGGCGCCGGCGCCGGCGCGCTCCTGGTCCCGTCCCTCATGTTCTTCGCCGGCCATGCAGGGCGCAGTCGGCGTGACGCTGGCGATGCAGACTCTCCCGGTGGGGATCGGCGGGGCGTACTTGTACTACAAGCAGGGACTCATCGACATCTGGGTCGTTGCTGCCGTCGCCATCGGCATGCTCGCTGGAATCCTTGGCGGCGGGGCTCTGGCGACCTCGGGCGAGATCAGCCCGGTGAAGCTCGAGCTGCTCCTCGGCGTTGTCCTGGTCGTCCTCGGGGGCGTCACCATCGCCAAGACGCTCCTCGGCTACACCACTGTTCACCCTAAACGGAACAGCTAATGTACGGATGTACGTGCACGAATACACTACGTATCCCCAGAGCCCCGCCTCCCCATCGGAATTTATGCTCGTTGTTGTTTGTGTTGCTACCACGTCAGATGCCACACAGCTCCATCACGTTTAGGCGAGCGATCGTCACGGCGGCGTTCTGGAGAGAATCGCAGGCCTCGAACCTCAATGGGTAAGCCGTTCTCATGCCTCGCCGCAGCCGTCGCGCTGTCCGTGACAGCTCCAGCTCTCACTCCCACTCCAACACATAACTCATCTTGGGCTTGCGGTACACCGCCGTCTTTTCCTTGCCAGTCTCCCACGCAAACTTGAAAAATAAACACAACTATTTCGCCAGCTCTGGACGTGGGGCGAAGAAAGGAGTAGAGTCTTGTATCATCGAGTGTGTGGCGCAGGTAACTTATTCCGATGTCCTCGGATGGTTCAGACAATGTGACCGCATTCGTTGCGCAGTGGTTAATTCTATCTAGCTATCTGTACCCAGTTTATCACCCCGTTCTCGTGTGTTATCACCCCGTGTTTTTGTCTGGGACGTTTATCGCACCGTTCCATCACACCGTGTTGCATCCAAAGAAGAGTTACAGTCAGGGACATAAATTATGGGACACCTACCCGTGGACCTTTGAACCCAATGGGTGAGTCTAGGGTTTGTAACCATTATTCATATCCCTTCATTCCGTATTTCAGCATTTAAGCTGATGAACCCTATGCAGTTGGATGGGTAGGCAAAGTGTCATGCGACAATACAAGAACTTGAATCAACTGCTCCCGTTCGCAGAAGAATGGACCTCTCCCCCTTCCGCAGATCATCGCTGATGGCTTTTAGGACACGCTCAACTTGGTGGGAATGCGCATTGATGTCACCAGTTTTGCAGACCCAAGCAAAGCACTCGCAATTCCATGGAATCAGATTGTACTTCTTCCGAGCAAACTCAGGTGATTCCACCATCCACTTGGCAAGGTCAACAGCGCGTTGGCGTTCGAATTTCTCGGCCTTGGAGTTGGCAGAGGCATACGGCACGATACCAAAAGTCGCTCTTGCTCCAATGAACTCGGTGTGCGAGCCGATCTGTAATCGAGCATCTCGCATAAACATGTCACCAGTCGGAGACACGAAGTGCGCAACCTGAGGATCTTGACCAGGGCCATAAGGACTTATCACAATGCCATGGTGTGCATAACCACGGCGCCACCCTCCGATCATCACGACCACATGATCACCAGGGTTCAAGAGCTTCCAAGCATCTGTGCTAAAATGCTGCACAGTTCCCTCCGGGGCTAGAGTCCAGTGTCCCTGTGACTGCCCCTCAAGAAGTTCAAGGAACTTAGCCATTTGCCTGCGAGCACGATGCAACAAATAGCGTTGGTAGGTAGCAACTGCAAACCGAAAACTGTCCGGAAACAGGCAATTTTGTGTGTGCACATCCAATCCCGCCCAAACTGTAGATGGTATCTTGCGCAGTGCCAACACGTCAAGCCTTGGTACAATGTGCATCTAATGGTGCTACGTCTGGTGGAACGTCTTGTCACATCAACCAGCAGACATACACACTACTACACACTACTGTGTAACTAACTGTCAAGTCTTACACAATGTGTATGTTGTTTGTAAAAGATTCACTTGTTTGTAACACTTGGGTTTATTATCACTGTAACGCTTGAGCTTCTTTCTCACTGGAACACTTGGGCGTTTCCGATGTGCCGTCTCAAGCAGACTTCTGCTTGACAACTATGTCGGGAGTATGAAAGAGGAATCGCGGGACACACGGCGGCACCTGTCGAGTCGAGTCACATCACATGGCGACCTCTCGCATCAGGCGGCGGCACCTATCGAGTCGAGTCGAGACCCCTGAATGGGCGTTCCTGCCTCCCGGCCGATTTTGATTGGCTGCGAAACATGGTATGGAGCGGAATTGTGATTCCTTGGTGCTGATGTCTCAAGCTAGCGAGTCGTTCAGGAGGCTCTAAATCCTGATTAGAAATTTAAAAAAATCGGCCGGGAGGCAGGAACGCCCATTCCTGGCAAAAACATAGGGGTGAGATGTATTCCTAAATCGTTTTTTTATAACCCACAACGAAACACAGTTTAGCGAGGACACCGATGAATACATTGACAGCCAAGGCGACCCATGCATGTCTTTGCCAGCGGGAGAGCGCAAGGATTGCAAACAATAGGTATAACGTGCCATGAACAGGGCGAAGTTTCGACCACCAGATCTTCCCGCCATCTGGCGCCACCTGTATCCCCGTTTTCCGAAGGCCTCCAAAGTATAGGACAAAGAACCCTATTGCTGGCACAAGGGCCGAGACGCCCATAGCCCTTAGATACCTAGGTGTCGCGAGAAAGGCAAGAATCACGAAAGCTGTCCTGATTCCTATGCACCCGATCCAGAAAGCTATTTGTCTTGAAATGTTGTTGGCCATCGTGTTATCATTTAAGTTTTGTTTTTTGAGGAAGGTTTCAGGTTGCCTTGTTCCACATGTATCTCGAGGAAAGCGGGGACAGTAAAGTGGTTCCACAGGCAGATGAAGAACAAGGGGGGCGTAAAAAAGACATCACGGTTGTTCTCATCCTCAACCAACCAAACCAACATCAAAACTGCTTGTCAAGTGAGATGTCACTTGGATGAGAACCCCCGTACCACATAAAACGAGTGGCGGAGCCCCTTTCACACACTACTGATTTACACACACACACACACACGCCGCGGATGATAGATGCAGGCAGGCAGGGGAGGTTGTCTGTTCAGGGGAGGAGGGAGCAAGACGCCGTCAGGAGAACAAGAGACACAATAAAGCGTGTCCCGATTTATTTGAGAACAGATGTAAAGACTTGGACACTACGACAGGATGTATGGGTTGTGAAACCCACATCTTCATTGAAATGACCATTGTTCCAAATCTTGATGTACTAGCCATTAAAGCATTACCAACTAGAATTTGGGATTTATTAGACACACACGTACAACAATGCATTTATCCGAAAAGATTTTGTCGTGCAATTGCTTGCTTGCAACGTATAATAATTCGCCGTGCACGTAGGCGGATGGCATCATTTATCCAAATGATAGAGGACCAAGCAACTAGTCATTGGACGTTGGCCCCTGAAGGAACCGAAGTGCATGCAACTGCAGAGGCATGGAAGCTCCTCTCCCATGGAGACCACATCGTCGTGATGGTTGGAGGTTGGCGCCATGGATATGCGCACCATGGCATTGTGCTCAGGGAGTCCCGTCGGGACCAAGACCCAGATATCGCCCACTTCACTTCACCCTCAGGAGACAGACGCATGCGCGATGCCCGCCTGCAAATTGATACCTACATCAATTTTCTCGCACGCCACACAACGTACGGAATTGTGCAATATACTTTTCCAACTGACTTTGCTGACGAGCTTGTCCATCGTAAGTGTGCTGCCAACATAGCAAAGCTCATGGTGGAAACTCCAAGTATGGCTCTGCGCAAGTATGACTTGATTCACTGGAATTGTGAGTGTTTCGCATGGATTTGCAAGACAGGTGGCTTGAAGCACAACTCAGACCAGGTATACCGAGTGTTGCGAGACATTTGTGATATCCAAAAGTGCGACAAGTCCTTCTTGCTTCGAACGGCTTCTAGGTCATCTGGGTGCACAATATCATAGTCGCCGCAAATTAAGTGTTCGCTGTGAATACATTAGCATGGAATAACACAATAGGACTCTGGCTTATCTTGTTGGTCTGTAAGACCGGAGTAATGATTAAGAGGGACAGTCGGGGGCATTCGTATTTCATTGTAAATTCTTGGATTTATGAAAGACGAACTTCTGCAAAAGCATTTGCCAAGGATGTTTCAGTTGGGGTTTATCAGTTATCGGACCGAATCGGAAACGCAGATGAGGCAACGCGGACCCCGCGCGCCAAATAGACTACGTTTTGAAAAAAATTGAAGCGATTTTCTCCAGCATAACAATCAACAACCAACAACAACACACGTAATCGCCAAATTCACTCACTGAAATACCCGAAATGTCTGGATCCACAACAACCACCTCTGACGCCCGCTGCATTTGCGCCGGGACCAAGAATGACGGTTTCCCATGTTCCCGGATCGTAACTAACGGCCGTAAATACTGCCACAACCACGTCAAGGACTCCTTCAAGGAGGAGTCCAATGCGTCTGAAGAGCCGATGACTGCTACAGTCGAAGCCTACGATGCGCTCCTGCTCGAGCTCGAGAACTGTCGGATCAAGAATCAGACACTTATCAAGCATAACGATGAGCTGAAGCTCATCTCCGAGACTACCATGCATGAGAATATCCTGCTGATGAATCAGCTAGTTCCAGAGTTGTCCCCGTACCACTTTGGACACGACCTGCTCACCAGCCTCAATCTGCCATTCTGCAATACGAAGTGCTGCATCGTCCTCCTCGGTCCGTCCGGAGCTAGACAGTGCAAAAACAATCGCCATGCCACTGGCCTGCTGTGCACCACGCACGCGTCACCAAAGCATATAGCAGAAAAGGTCAACAAGGCCTACGCTACACGCTGTGTCGAGAGACACGCGAAGGTCATCAGCGCATATCAGACACAGTCTGAGTGCGTAGCCACGTACAACTCTGCGTGCGAGGACAAGTACAACTACTCTGCGGCTGCTGCTCCGGCGCCGTCGTCGTTCTCATCATAGTTCGTTCGTTCGTTCGTGCATGCATACATACATACATGCACAAGCGAACCAATACTTTTTTTTCTGCTTAACAAACCTGTGTTTTTTTGGGATGGTAGAGCGCGCCTCTTAAAAATCACGCTGCTTTGGAGTCCCGCATCATTATTTCTTTCTTGGACACGCATCATTGATCGTGAACAAAACTACTTATTTCCAAATTGGAGAATGCCATTTGACTTCCGTTTACAATGGCTTCTTGGACACGTTGTATATATAACAAACCTTCCTCAGACTCCTCAAAAAATATTTGTAGTGAACCACGGACCTGTATCTGGTTTCAGGGGATATCATTCAAATTATACAGAGTGTCCCAAAATTATTTTAGAACAACTGTATGTTTTGGTTGCGCAAGTTGTACATAGAGAACTATGTGTGATTCAATATTAACAGGTATAAGTGTAACCCCCACAGATGCAGAGACAAAAGCATGCCTTGCTGGTCAGCCCCAGTTACGCCTCGCATGGGTTGGATATCAGGACTCGATACGTGATGGAGAAAGCAGGAGTGCTCCCCCGTGACCTGGGCAAGTATAGCACTGAGGGTTTTGCGCGCGACGCAGCAGTGCTACGCCGCCAGTTAGGGCCGGGTTTCAGTTTTGAAACACTGGAGGGCGAGGTGTTGTCCAGCGCTGTATTGGACCACCTGAAGTGGTTGTTGTCCCACGAAACAGAGGAGGCTGTGTTGTTGTTCTGCGGCCATGGCATGTGGCAGGGGTCGCCGCAGCATGGTAGTCTCGTGTGTTCATTCAAGCAGCTGGTCACAGCTGAGGCAATTGAGTGCGTGGCGGCGAAGTTCAAAGGCACATTTGTGAGGTTGCTGAACATGTGCGAGGCCGAGGGGGAGTCTATGTGGCAGGATGGGCAAGGTACCAGGGACGCAGTAAGGCTGCGAGGTGCTCAGATGCAAGGGGGGGCAGGCGCGCCAAGCACCTACTACGGCATGACAGTGGCAGCCACGCAGCAGTTTGGCAAGACCACTGGTAACAGCCGGGGCAGCAAGTTCGGTGTCGCACTGGGGCGCATGTTTGATCAGGAGGTGCTTGTGACGTACGATGGGTTCGAGACGGCATTGGATTTTGTGTTGAAATAATTATTGTTACCGAGATGGAGACCGTCCGTCCGTCCATTCATGCCACACGGTGGCGGATCATCGTCACTTATCTTCTCGTGGAAGTGGTGTAAACAACGCATCAGACCCTGTAACGAACCTTATTCTCCTCCTCATCCTCTTCCCTGTCTGATCCCATGCATGGGGCGATTCCAAACTTTTGTTTTGTTACAAAAGCTATAAATATCCGGGTACGCAGGTCCGCTACCCAAAACGAGGCGCTGGATTTAGAGGCGCAGGTTCGAATATCACGAGGAGCATCTTCACCCCAGGTTCACGCTGATCTTGTTCATGGTTGTCATCGTGATGGGACAAGGATGCACCGCCATGGATGACCGTGCCCCTCAGGTGAACTTCAAACATTTCAAGGGACCGTTGAAAGTTGGCTTCTGGTTGGAATGCGGCGGGGTTCAACCTTTGAATGTGCTTGATCGCATCTGTCATCGTTATGCATCTTTCCCACATCAGATAAGCAGCAACAACTGTTGCAGACCGTTGTCTTCCCAACCGACAATGCACAAGAAGATGGAATGATGCAAGAAATAAAACAGAACATGCTGACTCTTGCATATTTTTTGCAGGGGGCTGGAGACTTGTTTGAGCCGGTGGCCGGGCTAAATGACCCCGGTGTCATGCGTTCCTTTCACAATGCGCTCCGCCATATCCGGGCTCACTTAATGGCTGCAGCTGCTGCTGCTCTGCCGGGCGGCAGTCAGGACGATCTGTGCTACAACTTTCATACCGGCACATCGTTGCTTGTAGCCTTGTTGGATGGAATTGCACTGTACGTTGAGAAGAAGATGCAGGAACCTCCTGCAGACGGCGATGTGTATTGGGATCGGGACAGGACATTCCTAAATCCCATGTTTGCCGAGCTGCGGGCTATCAAGGAGCGCACAACCGAGTACATTATCAAAGGGGGCGTGACGGCAAACACTCTCTGCAATTTTGCCAAACACTACATTCCATGGCTGAGACTGTCTGACAACACGTATGGACACTGGGACATCAGCTTCCCGGTGAATGCCACCACGAGAACCGGCCTCGTCCTGCGGGGTTTGCTTTTCCCTTTGTTCAATGACGCCTGTGACGCCTGTGATGCGCTTGGCCGGATGCTCAACCAGGCGCCAGAAGCTATTGAGAGACTATAGTGTGTTCTGATGGGATATGGCGGAGCTGACAATCGCCTCTCTCTCAAACCACAACACAGGCCTGACGACCACCATGCATACATTCCAACACGGCATGCAACATCATGCCACCAGCCATGCAGTGCGTGCAAGCACTAATTCGGTCAACAAGGATTTGCAATCATCAGACAAACATCATCATGTCGCTCGGTAGCTTTGCAAATTGAGCAATACCCCAGTCAACCATGATATTGTGACCATCCAGAGTGACCACACTGGCAACATAGTGGACGTATCCCTTGCAAGGGCCCGGGTGTTTGCGTAGCATACTGAGTCCAAACGCAACTGCCCTCTGTCAGCCTGTACGGTTTATAACCATCTGGGACGGTTCTGTCTTTGACAGGAGCAGTGCCGTTGATGCCTGGAGCCAATGATAGGGTGGCGCCCGACGGAGAGTACATTACGACAGTGACCATTATCGCACGCACCAGCCCATGGATCTTTGAGAAGAATTCTTCAGCAGCCCTAGCAGCAAACTGGCAGTCGCCACCGAAAGGCCCGACTAGTCCTTCTCCTCGATTGTTTACCTCGTAATCGGCAACTATCTCAGCCATGCTCATGCTGGATGACGAGCCCATGTTCCTGCGCATGGCAAGCAGCGCGGTGCAAGCATCAGTGTTATGTACAAGGATATCTATCATCCCAAGATGACGACAGTATGCCAACCTGATAGATGACTTCATATCCAAAATGTCCAACTTGATGTCAGACACTGCATGCTCAAGTTTATAGAGCTGCTGCAGCATGGACGTGGCCAATGCAGGGGGGGGCTCCTGGTAGGCAGTTTTCATGACATCACCCATTCTGTATGTAAACCAACACGATGCAGCTTTATGCATCCTCATGCCCCTCAGCATGTCCTCGAGTCGGTCGCTTACCAATATCGGGGGACTCACCTTCGGCCAGATTGGTGCGCGCTGGTCCTCGAATTCGTCGTGAATGTGAATGAATGTCTGCGCAGCAAAAATGACCCGTCCAGCAAAGAAACCTCCTTACATGACGCATTGCACATCAACAAAGACCCCGTGTTCTTTTGGGCCACGGTACTGGGGAAGAGGCGATCGCTTAAGTGCGGCTGTCTGGTCCTTCAATGGACACTCTCGAAAGTACCGACAAAAGAACGATACGGAGTCTGCAGGATGGAGAGCCGTGATCTAAAAAAGAACCACGATATTCTCGTTAACATCCTGCAATTTGTTGATTCAAAATCGTATTGGTGTTCCACTGCCCCGTGGGTTGCTACACCATTAGGTTACACCGTAAGTTCAGATTGGTGAAGGAATCAGGTGGTCAAAATCCGCAGTAGTGCACTCACTCACTCACGAATCACAAACAAAAGGGGGATGATGGATGGGATGTGTAAAGAGCGCTCGCCCGACCGCATCCTCACACACGCACGGCGGCGGCTGTCGAAGAATCCTCGCCCATCAGCCTCCACACGACACATGACACGGCGACCACTTGCTCTCATCAAGGCGGATCATGTTGAGTCGAGTTGAGTCACATCACACGACGACCACTCGCGCTCTCATCAAGGCGGATCATGTTGAGTCGAGTCGAGTCACATCACACGACGACCACTCGCGCTCTCATCAAGGCGGAAACTGTGTCAAGCAGATGCAGCGAAGTATGCTATGTGGATCACACACTACTACGGTCCATCATCATCATGATACTTCTACTGCTACGGCGGCTTCAAGGAACCCTCAAGGATCGTACAGAGTGCCTAGGAGACTTTCACAGCTTGGAAGGAGAGAGTCTGACGATTCCTCTTTTGACAGAGGAACTGCTCGTCTTCGCAAGCGGTGGCGGCTACCTTGACAGCACTCTCATCGATTACGGAAAACTCGGTAAAGTAATCGCAAACGGTGATCACATGTCAAGCAGAGGTCTGCTAGACAATATATATCGTATATCGATAGGGAAATCGCGGGCCCCACGGAGTGGGGCAGGGGAATTGAGCTACAGAAACCTGTCAAGGTATCAATCATCACACGCAAAACTGTGGAAAACTGTCGCATCCACACCGTCCGTCCGGCCGTCCATTCATGACACACGGTGGCGGATCATCGCCACTCATCGTCTCGTGGAAGGGGTGTAAACAACGCAGAAGACCCTGCAACGAACCTTATTCTCCTCTTCACAGCCAGCAAGATTAATTGGTGAATAGATACTTGTTCAAATGCAATTTATGTTTATTGCAAACATGAAGGAAGTGTATTTCATTTGGATGTAGTCTGAAGAAGTCAACAGATATGAGGGCTATTTCGATGTCACGTGGACATGTTTGACACATGATACAAATTGCATGCAAGAAAGAACTTTCCTTCATTACCAACAATCTCCCTGGTTCTCCAGTTGTTCGCATGTGAGGCAGATCAATTTCTATGTCGTTGAAGTCTTCACAGATCTCATTGCTCAGACTCTCAGGTATATTATAGCAGGCTTCACGTGAAATAACTCTATCCACATCAGCAACACGTTGAGTGGATGCTTGAATGACCATGAGACATTTGTCCATATTTGATTTTCCCTACAAAACGGTCCGACGTTATTCGAGCTATTATTGTAAATGGTTTGGCCTGATTTGTTTTCCTCGCACGGTGTCTATTTCGTTGTATGGATGGAGGAGCTGTACAGTTTACAGTTGTTCTCAAGTAAACCCTTTATACAATTTGGCGAGACGTCGGATTCATCTGATCTGATTAAAATCACCCAGATGTCGTCTGAGTTTTTGGCACATTCATGCCAACTCAAGCCCTCCGGTGCTTTCCTTGTGCGTATTTACGTGCCTCTCAAAATGCACAAAACACATTAAATACGCCTCAAGCAGAAGTAGCATAGTGATCGTAGGCGCGGAACAAGCAACATACGAAGGGGAGCCCTCACGACTCACGCAAGTGAACAGGAATAAGATGCACACACCACGCAAACGGCGGCTTGCGCATCCTCATTGTCGTCCATCTGACTCCAAAAGACACCACGGCGGCAAGCGCATCCTCATTGTATCGTCCATCTGTCTCCAAAAGACACCGCGGCGGCAAGCGCATCCTCATTGTATCGTCCATCTGTCTCCATGAGATAAAAGCGACGGAAAAGTGAAGTAGTGTGTGTTTACTGTTGGCTGTAAACTTTTATAGTTTTAATGCACAACACTGACATGACTACGTTATGCTGTGCAGAAATGACAGCCAAGGGGTGCTTCTCGTACAAGAATGCCACCGTCAACGGCTTCAACATCACCAATCAGCTCCAGGTCCGAGTGGAGGCGATCAACAACAACGTTGCGAAGATCTATACCACAGATGAGAACGGCAACCCGCTGCCGATGCCTGTCAACGTCTCATTGCGCACCGGAGACGATGTGAACGTCCCAGTCTACAACAATGAGTTCCTCATCGTGTGGATTGAAAGCTAGGTGCTGGCTGTCTGTGGCGTCGACATCCTGTGGCTCCACAACCAGAAGCAGCAAGCTTTCTCTGCTAGCAACGGCATCACGGCTTTCTCACTGTAAAGCGTGGTGTATCCAGTGCCATGCAGACATAAAATAGAGTGGTGTATCCAGTGCCATGCAGACGTAAAATAACCTCGCATCAGGCGGCACCTGTGTCGGCACATGTGCCGCTATGGCCCTCCCAATAAAAAAATAACGAAAGTAACAAAATTCAGGGAAACCTATCATTACACATCACGGTTGTTCTAATCCTCAAGCAACCAACCTAAAAACTGCTTGTCAATGGATGAGAACCACCGTACCACATTAAACAAGTGGCGGAGCCCCTTTCACCTCTTCCCCCCAGCGGAGCGACCGGGGGCGACCGGAGGGGAGCCCCCACAAAGGAGTCCGCGAGGAACCGAGCGGGTGGGCGACCGGAGGGGAGCCCACAGGTCACATCAACCAGCAGACACACTACTGATTTACGGAACGGAAATCACACACACACACACACACGACGCCGCGGATGATAGATGCAGGCAGGGAGGGAGCAAGTTGGTGGGGTGGTTGGTTGGTTGTATGTGCAAGAGGGGAGGAGGGAGCATGACGCCGCCTACGACGTCAGGAGAACAATAGACACGCACGCACGCACGCATGGAACACGCACGCACGCAAACGGAGGGGGGGGAATTCACACGGTACGGTACAGTACAGTACATACAGGCAGGACCATTTTTTCTCGTCTCTAAGAAATGTAGCAAAAAAAAGAGTATCTATATAACTAATTAAAGAGTATCTATATAACTAATTAAAGAGTATCTATATAACTAATTAAAGATAACTAATTAAAGCTGCTGGCTGAGGGACAGGGAGCGAAGCTCAATTGCAAGCTCGTCGAGCGTAGCTCGCTACTTGGCGAGGTACGCCTCACGCTGTGAGGGAGTCTGTTTCATGCACGCGAGGTGCGCGCACTTGCCCGTGGTGAAGGGGGGTCCACCATCGGGGTTGTTAACGAGAACTTGACGGCGGCTGCACGGGTTGCCTTGAGTGGTGACAGCAGTGCAGCCCAGGGTGGGGGAATACCCCACGATGGTAAATGTACCTATATTGGCACCAACCTGCAGCTCGTTCTTCAGCGGGGACCCGCGACCAACACGACCGGAGGCCAAGGAGGAGGACAGGGAGCACGTTGAGAACGAGCCAGCAGGAGAAGCAGCAGGAGCAGCAGAAGCAGAAGAAGCAGGAGCAGGAGCAGCAGCAGGAGCAGCAGCAGCAGCAGTAGAAGCAGAAGCAGCAGTAGAAGCAGCCGGAGCAGCATGAGCCACAGAGAGTAACACCGTGGTGCGGGGGCGCTTGGTACCACCGGAACACTCCTCCGACATGCAAACGTCCTCGGTGGGGCCGTCGTCCTCTGGGAGGGCAAGGGCACTGGCGAGGGCAAGCAAGGAGGAAGGAGCAGGAGCAGCAGCAGCAGCAGAAGCAGAAGCGACGGCATTTGCAGCAGCGACGGCAACAAGGAGAAGCATTAGCTGTAAAGGCTTTTTCTCCGCGCCGGGGGAATCTTTGATAAACTTAGCGTACGCAATTTTCATTGCGCAGACAGGGTCTGCGAGGCACGCAGGAACGCGGGGAAATGAAATTATCTTGTAGCAGATGTCCTTCAATTGAGGGACGGTGGGTTTGCTGGATAGCTTCGTTCGGTCCGTCGTTAGGACAACTTTGAATATACAGGTATCATTCACGAATGATGTGATCTCGGTAGACATGTTGTTGGCAGACATGTTGTTTGTAGACATGTTGTTGGTAGACATGATATCAGTTGAGTTGGGGTTTATCAGTTGTTGTTGTTGTTGTTGTGGTGGTTTCAAAGGAAGGAAAAAGGCGTCAATTTTTTTTTAGCATGGAAATGCAACGGATTTTTAGCAGATAAAAACAACAAATAGGGGGGGGGGGGACGGACCGAATCGGAAACGCGGATGAGGCAACGCGGACCCCGCGCGCCAAATAGACTACGTTTCGAAAAAAAACGAAATGATTTTCTCAACAGAGCCAGCACAACAACAACACACGTAACGTAATCGCCAAATTCACTCACTGAAATGCAAAGCTACTTTCGGAGTTCGCTGGATGCTCCCTAACACACTGAGTTCTTCGTGAGCGAAGAATTTGAGTATAGGGACCCAGCCCCAGACAAGGCAATGCATGTGCAGTGACTGAGCATGGCCGAAATGTACACGAAAGCCCAACTCGATGATGCCGTGGCTGTTGCCGTGGCTGATGCCGTGGCTGCAGAGCGCTTGCGTGCTGACGCTGTTCAGCGAGCGTACAAAACGCTACTGGCTCAGACGGAGGAGTCTGCGCATGAGCAACATCGTCTACTAAACCAGGCGCTGAGCTTGGTTTCCAAGCAGGACGAAGAGATCGAGAACCTCAAGTGCGTGCTGCTTGCTCGTGCACTCATGAATAGACGCGGTGCGCGTTGTGCCCCACAATGCATGCAATACAATAACATCTCTCTGTGCTGACCCACACACATGACTAATTCAATTCCATGCGCGATGTAGGTCCATGGTGTCAAAGGGTTGCAACAGTTGACTCTTTTGCTTTCCGAAAATAAGTAAACCTAACAGTGTATAAGGAATTTGCATGTACTAGATATCAGAATGCCATGTATGGCAACCAACGCTTCTGTAAATGAGGCATCCGTATTGTCGCAGCCGACAGTGTGTGTGCTTACAGGGTTCAATACTGTCCAAGACGCATTTAAGTTTGTCCCTCACAAACACATTCCATTTGTCATACTTTGTGTGCAGAATGGGAATTTAGCATATGCATTTGATGACATTGAGGAGGTGCGCATTGAGCCAGATGTTGTGTTATTGAATGCCCTTAGTCTAAAACATCGTATGTTTGTGTTGTATGACAGGTTTACAGATCTTACTCCCAATCATAGGTCGTGCGTGAGCCACGTCATCTGCGCATCAACAAGTTGCGATGTTGTTGTACCCCAGTGCAATGATTTGCTATGGCTGGATTTGGAGAATGCGATTTGCGTTTTTGTTCTAGATTGTGACAATTTTTACAATAGCAGTAATGTGTTTGGGTTTCTACTCAATACAGTCCAATCCCATGGTTTATCAGGGTTAGCTTGCACAATGTCAAACGTGGTGTTTGGGTTCATACTCAATACAGTCCAATCCTATGGTTTATCTGGGTTAGCTTGCACAATGTCAAATGTGATGTTGGGATTTCTACTCAAGCCAAACCAATTCCATGGTTTATCGATGTTTGCTTGTACAATATCCCATGCAATGTTTGGGTTCATACTCGGTATGCGTGGGTATCTACAGTGGAAACAGGGACAGACTTGGTGTGGTAATATTACAAAAATACAAAGTGCATGGAAAACGTCGAATGTAAAGAGAATAAAGTAAATTTGAATAATAATAATAATTTATGTCTGAGCACGTCATTCCACCACCATGCACAGATCTTGCCATTCTAGACCACCCTCATGTGATGTATATTGTCGGGCGTAGGCAGACTGGAAAGAGCTTCATGATCACAAACGAAATAGGGGATGGTGAATCCACTTTGGTGGTTTGTGAGACAGACCATGACGTAACTCATCATAAACTGCATTCCCCAATTGCAATTATGAGCATGCGAGACACCCTGGATAGCCTAATCGGGTTTAATATTATAGTTTTGGACAACGTCATTTTCAATTCGACAGACAGGCTACTACAAGATGCTATATCACTGCATGTCAAAACTGGAACACGGTTAATTGTAGCAGTTTCACATCCATTCAGTATCCCAGCTGATGGCGATGGGATAATTATACAACTGAGTGAATACAAAGACTCATGTGGCGTGCAATGCCTAAACAAATTAAAAGCCAAGTATGAATTCCAGCTGGCCGCAAATGTGCTGAATAGGAATAAGATGCACACACCACCACGCAAGCGGCGGAGCCCCTTTCACCTCTTCCCCCCAGCGGAGCGACCGGGGGCGACCGAAGGGGAGCCCCCACAAAGGAGTCCGCGAGGAACCGAGCAGGTGGGCGACCGGATGGGAGCCCACACTTCACATCAACCAGTAGACACACTACACTTACACCAGTAGTCTACTGAAATCACACACACACACATACACACGCGACACCGCCTCCATCTCGTTCATGGACCAAGTTCCATATCGTTCATGGACCAAGTTCCATCTCGTTCATGGACAGCATCAGCAAACTTGGTTAATCGTGACATCTCTTCCCCCCCCCCAAAGATTTTCATATCTATCTACACGTTCGCTCATTCAACTCCCAATTCTTTTGCATACAGTATAGAATGACAGATTACGCTTCTCTCATCACTGCGTTAGGTACGTCCAACTTGATTTGCACTGGGGTCAAAGATGTCCATTTTGGAGATCTTCAGGCTGAGGCGAGTTCAGATCACCTGATGGTAAAGATGCCAAATGACCCGATTTGTAACGAGGGCATCTACTGCAATTGGCGGAACAGTAAAATGAATATGGATATCACACATATCGGTTACGTCAAGCGAGGGTGCACACAAAGTATTGCAGAAGTTGTGAAAATGGGAGGTGAATCAGTGGATAACATAACAATCGAGGTCCAGAGTGGAGGTTGTTTACTGTTGAAATCATATCCAACAGTAATTAGCAATGCAGTTTGTGTCGAGCTTGTCGGCGAAGATATTTTTCCACAAGCAAGATATTGGGATGGCGACATCAATATGAAGTCCAAACTACAAGGTGATGTCCAAGCATTGATTGATACATTCCCAAACATGAAATTTCTGGAGTTGCGTTTTTTCCTATACGATGTCGATTGGTGTTCGCTTCAAAACTGTAAAATGCTTCGAGGATTTTCGATAAACCATTATGAAGACATGTCCCACTCAATGCAGTTCCCCAAACACAGCATCACCAATTTCCATGGGTTTGCATCACAATTTGCACAATTTCCAAATACATGCGATGAGGTAGTCAAGTACATGAAGCATGCCACACAAAACAGTTTAGATTGGTCTTGGTCTATCGGATTTTATGATACTAGGCAATGCTCAATTGACAACTCCCTCCAACATGATCAAATCTGTGTTCATGAAGAACTCGATGCAAACAACAACTTAAACTTGACACAGAAGATGATACATACATGATCGATCATGTCGGCAGTCGTGCGGATTGCGGGGATCACGATGACTTGCGCATACTCATTTTCACACGGAGGCTTAAAGCAGACTCCTGCTCGATTGGTTTCTGAAGGGGGAGCGCGGGCACCGCGGAGCGGGGCAGAGGATTTGATTGGATTGGATTCATTTGATGACTCGCGTACACTGTACACTCGGAGAAGGGAATTATGTAACATAATTCCCTTGTCCGAGTGTACCAGTAAACATGGTGGCAAGTCGTATTGAAGGTTACACTCGACGGAATACTAAAATGAAACCGCTTTCTGGAGTGTACGGTACACCTTATGGTGTAACCTTATGGTGTAGCAACCCACGGGGCAGTGGAACACCATCATGTTTTTTTGTAGCCCATCAACAACACGCATCCCTGCAAAATGGAAGCGGTCTCCCTTGACCCAACAGTTCCATGCAGTGCAGCCTTGCGATTGTGAGAGCAGAGGAGCGGTCCCGGTCCGAGTAAGTGCTGGTTTCTGGAGAGAATCGTAGTCCTCGTACCTCAGGGTACCGCTTGATCGAGTTGTTGTCGACAAGAGAGGGGGCTAAGCCACCCCTCCTGTGTTTTTCTTGGATTTGTTTACGTGTGCAGTACACCCTCACCGCCAACTGGTCGCGATAAGAGACCTTTGGAGTCTCCTTCAATGGGGTGTGACCCAACAACTCGTAACCTAGACGAATCTACCCTTCCGTGGTTATTTGGACACTTGGAATTTTGTAAACACATTCCTTCTTGGCACCGGTTTCCCAAGACATGAGAGTCGTCTTGAACTCATCTGTCACATGAACCTCCTCTTTGAAGAGGCGCTTGCAGGAAGCGAACATAGATCCCGTAGGCACAGCTACCTCTCCTGGTCCGGTAGCCTTCAGAGTCGTGATTGCAGAACCATATGCTACGCGAACCCTCAGGTCAGGATGATCCAACTTCATGTTGCGCTTGATCCCTGCCCAAAATGAGTCCATAGCCTTGCGCTTGCCAATGTACCTCTGAAAGTTGTCTCGGGATTCTCTGCGACGGAGTGCCATCCTCCACCACTCGTCGGAAAACGTAGCGTAATTTTTCAAGTAAGCCGAGATATCATCCTTCCTGGATGTACTCAACGCTGCTCCATTTTCACGAAGAGACTCCCATCTAGGAATCATGTCTGAGAAACGTTTTTCTTGCTGTTTTTTCTGTTTCTTGATACCAGACTTGTGGTAAAAAGCTCCGCGTGTAAGCTTTCATGTCTTGCTTTTGTTGTCTGCCAGATACGTGACTGTAGCGATGTTGCTCCTACCAGGATCCACACCCAGAACGACGATACCCATATCGGGCAATGTCGTTTTGAGTTTATGGTCATACTGTTCTGAGACGCTCATACCTTCATCGTCACGAGACCTCTTACTTGTCTTCTTCAGATCGGATACACGAACCTGTACTGTCTTGCTGTACTGCATGCTCAATGAGACTCCGTCAGTACAGATGCTACAATCGAACACCCACCCCGTCTTGACAGGTGGTTTCTTGAAGAAGGAACCTGCGACCGTTTTTCGGGCGTTCACGAGCGTGTCATACCTACCCTTTGCATGTCTGTACTCGTCAGTAGCCTTGATATCATTAACGTCAGCATCGTACTTCTGTTGGGCCAACTTGTATGCATCCCATTCACCAGGACCACATGATTTTTTCTTCTTAAATGCAGGCTTCAGAGGCAACATGAAGCGGTCGGGATCCTTTACATTTTTCCACTTTGAAAGCTCGACGATGTTTGGGTCTTTGGGGAAGACGTGCCTGAATAGGTTCACGAGGGTCTTCATGTCAAGGCGTACATGCGCCCGTTGGACATTAAAGATGGGCATCAACCGGATACAACGTGCACCAATAGCCTCCAACCGTGTCTGCATCCAATAATTGAACCGGACCATGGTCGGGAAGTCCATGTCTTTGCCATAGTCATCATAAAGTCGACTTCCATCTGGAACTTTCAGCCTGACTCGAACTTCACGGACATACTCCTGAACAGACTCTGGCCAAGATTCCATCTCCTGTATTTCTTGTTGGATAACCCTCATCACGTCGTACACACGGATGGTCTTCGGAGCTCCCAGTGCATTCAAAGTAGCCTTAGTGAGGCGGATCAGACGAGGTACCAAAGGAACCCATGCGTTGTTCGACACGACAGTGCTCAATGTGTGACCGGCATAGTTCAAAACTTGGTCGAAATAGATAGGGTAGGAGTTGATGTAGTCAGGGTCATCGCTACCAAGCACCTTTCCGATTACGTCTTTCACGGATTCGTATGATATTCTACTCTCTTCATCTGGAAAGACGCCGTCAACTCCGATCCTTAGCCAATCCTTCCAGTAGGTATCCTTCATATCGTACATATTAGGAATCGGCAGGTCGCCCTCCATGAGCCTCGTGACATGGAAAGTCAGCACCAGACTGGAACGCCGCAACATGCGGCTCACCACATTGACGAGCTGATCCACATGCCCCCTGAGCTTACCAAATTCTTCATCGTCAAGACTCATTGCCTTCTTCAGGGCGCATTTCACAACGCACATCTTTTCCACCGTCTTGTACTCTGGAGAGGGTCTGGCGATGAGACCATTGTCTTCGCATAAACAAACAATATCGTCCTTCTTGTCCTTTGAGGAATATGCTACTTCGGCCAATTTTAGTAGCTCCTTCAATTTCGCGACTGTCGGAGGTTTCGTTGCCATCTTACATAATTTGTACATCACAGAACTCTTTATACAAACATCACATACGTGTTCCATACGTGGTCAAAACAACCCATAATGATTTTATCAGTGAGGTTGCTGAATGCTAAGGAAATCATATCAGACACGTGCGTCTTTGTATCGTTTGGTATATAGTTCAATCGACGAAAGGCCTTCTTCACCTTAGCGAAGCACAGCTCAATAGCATTGAATTCTGGACTGTAAGGAGGAGTGTAACAAATATTTACGGGGCTTCTGAGGACCAAGTTCTTATGGATACTGGCGTTGTCCATTATTACTACTGAATTATTGCACAAACTCAATGAGTCAATAAATGCAGCGAAGTCCGTCTTCTTCACAGATCCTTTCTTCACAACGAACTCCTTCCTACCATCTGAAAAAACTGCCATCAACAAACTATGGTGTACCCACCCACCAGTAGTTTTAACGATAACAGGTTTTCCTACAGGGGAATACCCATAATGTGGCTTGAGACGCTCACTAAAACCACATTCGTCAACTGATACTAAAATTTTCCCAGCATTGATTGTATCCTTGTATCTACTACAAAATTCAGTGACAAGTGGAACTAAGTCCCCTTTACACTGTCCACGGAGTTTGCTCCTTTTTCCTGTAAAACCAATGAGTTTTATGAAACGATACACTGTTTTACTTGATAATCGTAAATTGTGAGTACTTTTGAAAAATGCAGCAACACCTCTTGCGGTTGTGCATTGAGATGACAATAAAAACAATTTCAACAAATCTTTGTTCGTCTCAAAAAGTTTGCTTACAAATTCACGTCGTTTTCGATTTACACCAAAGCGTTTCCACCTCCACAGAGTAGAACGACTGATGTTCGTAAACACAGAAGTTTTTAACACACCCAAGTCAGCGACCATTCTTAACGCCAATTTTGTAACAGCGATGTCGTACATTTATTTCCATCTGATATATGTTTCATTTTACTGTTCCGCCGACTGTAGATGCCTGTTTTTTTATATGCAATGTGTGTTGTAGATGGCGTGGGCTTAAAGTTTCCGGAGTGTGTGAAGTGTCTCGATCCCGACACATTGTTCATGCCCGACATAATGGGCGTTCCTGCCTCCCGGCCGATTTTTTTAAATTTCTAATCAGGATTTAGAGACTCCTGAACGACTCGCTAGCTTGAGACATCAGCACCAAGGAATCGCAAATCCGCTCCATACCATGTTTCGCAACCAGTCAAAATCGGCCGGGAGGCAGGAACGCCCATTACATGCTGATCATGCTTTGCCCGAAAGTGATGACTATTCCACTCTAGTTGTTGGTGTTGTTGTTGTTGACATCAAGTGTTGTGATACGGTTCTCATCCAAGTGTTGGCAACATATATCACTTGACAAGCATGAGGTTGATTGCTTGAAATTTTTCATGTCATAGCACGCATGGTTCTTTCTCATCAGCACACCATACATCGGAAATCCATTGTGAATGTAAGCCTCGTATACTAGCCCAACGATACTTGTTGTCTTATCCAAGTCGTTGTGCGTTGTTGGGTTGTCTATTGTTACAATGGACCCTACAGTGTACGTGGGATTCTGGTAAGGTAAGTAATCCATGTCTGAAGATCGTGTTTTGAAATGTACAATATAAAACCCTAAACAATTATGAGCATGGCAAACGCGAAGGAGTGCTCCGACTCGAAAGTAGTTGCCGCTTACTGATTTCATTGGGATTACAACTACAGTCGGAGACGCAATTTGTGGGACGCCCTACCGGTGACCCTTGAACCCAATGGGTAGATCAGCTAAAGGCGAGTACATATTTTTGCCCTTCATCCGCTACCATCTCGTCGCCATCATCTGCGTCCTCGTCTTCATATGCAACGCCTGCACTAAGCTTCTCGAAACCGGACTCGTCCTCATCGTCATCCGCTCCGTCTTCTGCTCCGGCAGCTCCCTTCTTACCCTTTTTGCCCTTCAGAGGTGCAGAGAGCATTGCACCGCACTTCGCATGCAGGCCTTGTCGGTTGAAGCTCCTGGTAAAGGCGCTCTTAATCTTTGTAGGGACATCCTTCATGGGGTCCTCTCCCCAATCGGCCTTGGTCTTGAACTTGGTCACGTCAATCACGTAGTCAAACATTTCCCGGGAGACGCAGTAGTCCTGCATCAGGGTAACACTCTGCTGGATGCCACCACTCTCTCCATCAGTCACTAGTGAACGCGTCAGTAGGGTGCGCATGGCTGATAGGTACTCTAACCGCACGGGAGATCTGCTAGAAGCCATGTGGCCGCTGGAAGCCATGGTGGTGGTGAGTTCTCCCAGCAAGCGTTTTTGCTTGTTTGAGGTTGAGAAGTTGCCCAGCCATGAGGTGAAGCGAGAGTAGTTGTCGCCTGGCCAGAAGGCGTCCCTCCCGCCGCGCATGTAAGCCCCCGGCACAAGGCATGAAAGCGTGTTGAAGGCAGGCATAAGGCTCCAGTTCATGTAGCGCCGCACAGATGTATTGATCACATCTCCTGCAGATATGGCCTCAGCTGACTTCGCCACTGCCCTCATCCGCTGCTCATCATTTCCTGCGATTACTGGGCGGTGGTTAAGGTAGTTCTCCTGGATCAACAGGGGGACGATGTCGTCCACCATAGCTAGGTTCAGCAGATCTTGAATGCTCATGCTTGAGCTGGCAGGCTCTAGCAACTTTCTTGCACACTCGAAAGGAGAAAGGTCACTGTCCTTGTCGCATGCCTGTCTGCCATTAACGTCATCGTAGGACAGGGTGGTGCGACTAAGACGGACCATTTGCAGCTGTCCTAGGATAGAGCGTAGGTCGGCATTGGCTCCCTTGGCCAGGGCCTCCATGGTGGCATCATTGACAGTCAGCCCCTCCTTGCGACAGATCTCCATCATCCTTATCTTGACTTGCTGTAGGGTGGGTGACCTGAAGTCAAGCTCCACACAGTAGTTCCGCAAGCTTTTCAGCTTCTTGTTCCACTTGTCGTTACAGATGCAAATAATGGGCACCTTTGAGGACTTGATCGTCTGGATCAGGTCTTGCACACCACCACGGTCACCACCAGACATCCCATCAACCTCATCCATGATCAGCAGCTGCTTCTTCATCTTCCCATCAGCTCCAACCAACAGAGATCGATTGGTTGCCATCTCCTTGATCATGTTGGCCGACTTCCCTCCCATGCCAGCTGAGATCTTTGAATCCGACTTGTTACGGGTGTCACTGGCATTCATCTCCACAATCTCAAAGTTACACTCCTTGGCCAAGATATGGGCGGCAGAGGTTTTGCCGATTCCCGGAGGACCACTGAGCAGCACCGCCTTCTTGGACAGGTCCTTAGGATTCTTCCGGCTGCCAGGAGGGGCCTGTGGTTGCTGGCCACGCAGATTTACACCATCCCAGTTGCTGAGCCACATCCTGAGGGTGGCAATCAGCGTGTTGTTTCCCACCAGCTCTTTAGTGTTTGTTGGCTTGTACTTGTCCACCCACAGTTGGTAGCTGGCATTACCTGAAGGAGCCTGGACTACTTTGTCATGATCGTTCAGGGAATTCCATTGCTCGGCAGTCATGCTTGACAGTTCGTACCTCAGTTGCTTCTCAAGTGCTTCTGCGCGCTCCTTCATTTATGCCTTATTTCGAGCGCGCTCAGAGAACCACGATTGCAATTTGTTGATTCAAAATCGTATTGGTGTTCCACTTCCCCGTGGGTTGCTACACCATTAGGTTACACCGTAAGGTGTGCCGTACACGAAGCGGTTTCATTTTAGTATTCCGTTGACTGTAACTCCAATGTCATGTCAGCCAAAGCTGTACAGGATGCAGCCAAGACAAACTGTCTGGAGGCCCGGGTCAGCCAGTTGGCATCGCAGCTCGCTAGGTTTCCGCACAGCCCGTGTATGCATTTCTACGGCGATGGAAACATCACCCCTCCTTGAGATTATCTCCCTTGGGGGCATGCCACGGTGACTTGCGCATACTCATTCTCACATTTGAATTCAAGCAGAGCAGACTCCTGCTCGACAACCTACCCATACAAATACTGAACAACGCACACATGAAGTCCGCATTTCGAAAAAATATAATTATACGCAGCAATTTAATCCAAAGTCAGCGTGGAGGGATGCTCCTTATTGAGCAAGTAGATGATGTCGAACATCTCACGGGGAATCTCGGGAATCTCGGGACTCGACACGTCGAGTGCACCATTCAGATTCTGGGACAGTTTGTCCATCCACCTGTGATCATCATCGGTCATGCGCGCATCGCGCAAGACCTTGGCCTTGTCGGGATGCAGCCGCATGATCATCATCTTCTGTTCATTCCTCGGCCAACATCCAGCTAACCAGATGTCAATGGCGTCGTTAGACAACCAGTACTTCCACCAGGTGGTGGACATGGTCGCCTGGGTAGGCCCTTTTGCGAGGAACGTTTCTAACATCCCGGTCCTCACCAGTAGCCCGGATACGTCTTCAAACGTGTGGGCCGGCTTATATATATTGGCCTCGGGATCGGACTGGGCCTCGGGCTCGGGCTCGGGCTCAGGCTCGGGCTCGGGCTCGTCGTCAGACATGGGCTCGTCGTCAGACATGGGCTCGTCATCAGACATGGGCTCATCGTCGGACATGGGCTCGTCGTCGGACATGGGCTCGTCGTCGGACATGGGCTCGTCGTCCACTACTCGTCCATCCTCACCCACAACAGTAACTCTCACTCACCCAGTATGGCTTGTACTGCGGACGCGATGGCGTGTAGTCATCCAGCACAGTGATCAGCAGATCATGTGCCTCATGCGCCTGTGCCCTGAACATCAGGTGCCAAGTTCCGTCTTGGTGTTTACAGCTGCAAGATAATCTCTGTACTACAAATTTAAAACTTTTTTTCCTAATATTGTCTGATGAAGCGATGCGATGTTTCACGAACGAAAGAACAAGTTTAGTAAATTGGCGTGTTTTTTGTGTTTCCGTGTTTTGAATGAGACGCCGACGCATCTGACGCAGCCGTATTCACTGTTGTACAGGGGTCATCCAAAGAAACCTCACGATCACAAGCAGAATATATTGGGTTCCTTAAAGGGGCACCGCGGAGAGGGCTTGTATTCAACAAGCGGCGGAGCCCCTTTCACATCTTCCCCAGCGGAGCGACCGGGGGCGACCGGAGGGGAGCCCCCACGGGAAGTCTGTGAGGAACCGAGCGGGTGGGCGACCGGAGGGGAGCCCACAGTTCACATGCATGCAGCAGACAATACGATGTATGGATGTAGCCGGTCTCTACATATGGACTGTGACAAACATGCGGAAAGCGTGTGAGAAGAATTGGGTTGGGGGGTGTAGCAAGATTGAGAAGATCACACGACTCCTCCTGCTTGACATAATGAAGGCCTCAATGCTCATGTGAAATTCCTGTCACAAGAGCAGGAGCGGTTGATGCAAGAAATTGCAAATTTGTCTACATCTTCAGACATCGAATACGAAGTGAAAAGAGAGCAGGTATTGGTTTTGGCCCGGGAATTACGCGCTGCTTCCTCTGAGCATGCCCTCGTCTTTGCCGCTCTGCAAGCGGCAGGCCGCAGGCAAGTTGGATGATAAGAGGTTCACTATATCATGATACCCGTTGTGTTGTGCGACATAACATGCAGTACTTGTATCAAATTGTGCACCTGGGAGGGCAAGTAATGTTTTTACTAAATCATAATGACCGTTTCGAGAAGCCGCAGAAAGATCGCAATTAGTTGGATGCGATCCTGCAGAAATCAGTGCGAGGACACTCTCTAGTTTGTTTAGTGAGCATGACAAAGTTAGTGCTTGTTGTATGCAGGTCTTGTAATCACTCATCTGCATACACAAGCCGATATTCAGCATTTTCATGTCACCTGTGCCAGCACCAACTAGAACAACCGTCTCAGGATCCATTTTTACTAATCATCACAATTTTGTTCGTGTTAATTGTACGCAGGGGGGCTGGACAAGCAGCAGTTGTGCAAGGCACTGAGAGGAGCCCCATTAGGATGACGGAAACTCTTTGGCACATCTACCGAATGCATCAATGCATGCATGCAAATGTAGCCGGTCTCTACGTATGGACTGTGACAAACAGGCGGAAATCGTGGGAGAAGAATGGGGTGTCGCAAGACGGATTGAGAAGAGCACAGACTCATGACCATTTTCATTTTAAGAGGGGGGAGGCGAAGTGCAGCGGCAGTTAAAACAGATGATGATGATGCGGTGTGTGCAGTGAAGTGCATGTGGGTGCAGCAGCAGTGAAGTAGTGGTCCTCCCCATCCAAAATTACAAAAGTAACAAAAATAAGAAAAATAACAAAATTCAGGGAAACCCAATCGTATTTACATTATCATTATCATTACATCCTACGACATGGTTGTTCTCATCCTCAATCATTATAAGTTTAATTTATTTTGTAAGTTTTTAAAGGTCATGGGGCATGCGGCAGCCAGCCGTTGTGGCATGTGCGAATGATGGACAATGGGGCAGATTGGGGGGGTTCCTGTTTTGTCTTTACAACTGTTGCATCTGACAAGTAAAACGTTGCAACCTTCCTCCTCCTGCTGCGTCCACACCAGTTTGCCAGTAGGCACTGCGCATGATCCACCTTTATCGTAATCAAAATGTAGTCTAATTATATTATTATTCATTGGTTCAACATTAAGAGGTTATGATTTCGACAACTGTCCCAGCTACCGGATGGACTGTGGTGTTGAGCAGCAACTGCGAACACTGTCGGTTGTTTGCAACATATTACATTTCTTGGTTGGAATGCGAGGATGCGAGAGTTGTTGTCAATGACCTATCACATCTCGAGGTCCGAGACCTGCTGAAGTTGTTGAGGATCACGAAGTTTCCAGCAATCGTGTACAAAAATGAGATCTTTGAAGGAGCCGATGCATACGCTAAGATGCAAGAAATTACAGGTGTCGCGTGGGAAGGAACAAAAGAAAGCACAACCACACAGGAATTGAGTAGCATACAGGGCATTAAGGCATTCATGAAAAATGCCTAAACGACAGTGACTGCGTCGATGAGAACTACAATGACGGGCGCATTGATAACGCGCCCCACCAAGGGAAAGGTTGCAACAGTTGACTCGTTTGCTTTCCGAAAATAAGTAAACCTAACAGTGTATAAGGAATTTGTTCTCTCTCTTCCTTCGCACATGACCGACCACCTATATTAAGCTTAGAGTTACCATGAAGTACCGGCTTCCCATAGCTGCCCTCTCCCTGATTTTCGTAACCGGTATCTCGTGCACCTACCTCAAGGTGAGCGTGCTCAATGCCGACGTGCTGACCACCGAACTGCGTGCGTGGTTCGTGCAGAACCCCGAGGACCGCCCGTACCCCCCCGTCATCGGAGTCACCCGGTACGACAGGGCACTCGTTGCCGGTCCCCTGGGCGACGTTCTCGTCCCGCACGCCCGCGAAGTGGTGTACCCGCTCGTCTCGGAACCGAGGATGCCGTTCCACGACCTGATCCAACGCCTGCGCCACTTTCCCCGCGAGGAGAGCCACGCCAAGCTGTTCTCGGTGGTCCACAGCTACGGGTTCATGACGTTCCATTTCATGTACGAAATCGTCCCCAAGATCGCCAAGGGCATCGCGCTCCTGCGCGCAGACCCCTAGGTGAAGCTTCTCGTCTGGAAGAACGACACAACGTGGATCCAGACACTATTCGACCTTCCCGCACACAGAATCGTGCAGTACGACCACCACACCGTGTACCACGCCGACGAGCTGTTCGTCCCGTCTCCGGGGCACACCGGCTACACGAACCCCGAGCTGGTACGAGCTGTCCTCGCGCACCTGCCCCCGCGGGTCGAAAACGACAGGCCCTACGTTCTCTACGCATCCCGCGGGTCGTCGAGCGATCGCAGGCTGCGCAACGAGCACGAGCTAATCGAGGCGCTGCGCCACGCGTCGCCCTACCCGCTCGTCGTCTTCACCGACCGCGAAACACCGACGCAGATCGTCGCGCTCTTCAGAGGAGCGGCGGCCGTGGTGGGCTTCCACGGAGCGGGCCTCGTGAACGCGATGTTCTGCGCGCCAGGGACGCCCCTTATCGAAATGATGTTCACATTCGATCCGCACTGGGACTTCATGCAGCTCTCGCGCGCCCTAGGGATGCGATACTGGCTGGTGCCTGTCCCGCAGAGCTGGTGGATGCAGCCTCTCGTGACGGCCCCCGTGGGGCAGGTCGTCGCGACGCTGATCGCAGCGCTGGAAGCGCCCACCCCCTGCCCGTCGGGCTTCTCTACGAAGAGCGACCAGGACTCCAGGCTGGGCCAGGACTACAGGGGGGATATCGACGACCCCGGTGAGAGCAGTTCGCTGCGCAAAGACAAGAGTGCCTCCTTTTGCCCAAGATGCGGCGCGGGGCGCATGGGCGACGGCGCGTCCTGCTGGCCGTGCGCGCCCGGATGGTTTGCGCCGGATCTGGAGGCGAACCCGACGTGCCGCATTTGCCCTCTGAACACCTTCGCGGCCGCGGACGCCGCGTGGTGCGTCCTGTGCCCGTCGGGAACGGGAACGGTACTCCCTGGGGGGCGAAGCGCTGAGGACTGCGTGGACGTCGCGCGCGCTATTTTGTACCGCACGGAGCTGAACGGCATCATCGACATCGATCTCAAGATGACTCCGCGGTCCTCGCCGCCACCCGACACCAGACTCGCGCTCACGGAATGGGAGTGGACAGTCTTCGGGAGCGACTCATCGTCGGCGCAGACCCTGCCCTCGACAAACCACGACTGGCGCACGCTCATTTCCGAAACCCAGTGCGACAGCGACGACCCGTACATACCCAGGTGCTATGCATCGCGCCTCACCATAGCCTTCAGCGGAATCGATTACTCGATCCTCGAGACCGACCCCAAGGCCTTGCGAGTCTTCAACGACTCCGTGCGCGCAGAGATCGCAAAGAGCATGGACGTCCCGAACGAGCTCGTCTCAATTACGGGCATACGCCCGGGGTCGGTGGTCGTGGACGTCACGGTTCGGTACGCGAACGAACCACCCGCGACGGAGAACATCGTGTTCCAGGAGACCTTCAAGAACATGTGGGGGATCACAGAGGCCTCCGTGTCCCCCGTGCCTGAACCGCCCCCCCCCATCATCACGGATGCGCCCACACCTCAGATGCCATCGGAAGACGGATCCGGGGGCAGTTCGAGCATCGCGCTGGGCGTCGGGTTGGGAGTCTGTCAGGGCACGATTTTGATTGCTACCATCGTCGTCATTCTTATCTTGCGCAGAAAACGACGCATTGCGGCCGCGGCCGCAACTTCGAACGACTGATGTTCGTAAAGTTTTAATACAGAACGAATACAGTCGGAGACACAAATTGTGGGACACCTTACCGGTGACCCAAATTGCGCATCCCCCCGTCCGTCCGTACATTCATTCATTCATCCTCACACACACATGTCACGGCTGCGGATTCTCGTCACTCCTCGTCTCGTCGTCACACGTCCTCGAATGAAGTGGTGTAAGCAACGCAGACAACTTTAACGAACCTTAAGTGGTGTAAACAACTTTTAACGAACCTTATTCTCCTCGTTGAGTGGTTACAGGGGCACAATAGGTGGGTTTAGGGTCGTCGAGGGATTCCGGGTTGTCCACAGTGAGCTTGTTCCTACCGAGCTTGACAGCGCAACCATGAAGGTGTACGACAGGATGCCCGAGATGGCTGAGTAGGCCATGTAGGTACTGCACCTCGCTCACATGCACGAGCTGGAAAGCCCACTCTGGCAGTTCCCCTCCTGAGCTGCATACACACACCAGGTGGGCATGCAGTTGGGGCAACCAGCCGATGAGTTCAAACATGTGTTGTGGCTTAACTGATGGTGCATGCTCGCGTGACCCATCAATGTGACCCATCAATGTGACCCATCAATGTGACCCATCAATGTGACCCATCAATGTTTCAATGTGTGGGGTCGGGTTTGGGATCCGGCCAATCACGGTCGGGTTTTCAGTGAACATGTAAACATCTGAGCATTGTTCGGCCAACTGTGCAATCTCTTTCATGAATGATCCACAATTTGTAAACTTTACACTGAGAATGCTCGAGAGATTGAGTTATGCGGTTGCCACCCGTTGTTTGTACCAGTTCCCTGCTTTCCTGTACAACGCCTTACGAACGTCGTTCACATTGAATCCGTTTTCTTCGATCGTGTCTCGTTCCTCCTTGAACACGTCTCGGCACACCCATGACGAAAACTCAGAGACGCTATGTATCCGCAACTCCACGCCCTGTTCAACCAGGCACTCGATGCCTTGGCTCAACCGAGACTCGGTCGTGACGGACTCGACGAACTCGGTCACAGTCTTGATGTACTCTGTCTGCGTCGGCACAGCTTGCTTCGTGACGGCGGTGCAATGCGTCTTGCCCTTCGTCTTGAACCAGAGACGAGACGATGGCTGGTCCACGCACGTCCACACGATGCCCTCGCCACCACCCTTGACGCCGGCCAGCTGGTACGCAAACGGACACTCTGCATCCACGGAGTTCGTGAGATCCGCCATGTAGTCTTGCGCGGGCTGCGTGTCGCTCATGTCGACTTCCACCTCGTACGTCGGAAAGTTCATGATGTTGAAGATCCATTCATCCTGACAGAACACCGTGCTGTACTTGGTCATGTCAACCCATTCATAGTCGATTCTGATCGCAAATATCACAAACATCTTGGCGAGCTTACACAGGGCCACCTTGCTCTGCACACCTTTACCGCAGTACTCGCCACATACGACGATGTTCGATCTTATATCTGCTCCATGGATCGCTTGGATACGATCGAACAGATCGGAGTACTTCTTCGCAGTCAGAAACATGTGGCAGCCTTGGTTGTCGTTGTCGACTGACAGGATTCTGTTTCGAGACTGAATGGTGTCGACGAAGTCAGGGGTTCCAGTAATGAAGTGCCTCACAATGTCCGAGTGCGTCCCGTGCAGTTTGACCGTGCCTCGGAACTTGAGCGTCTGTGGGATCACGCTTCCGAAGACGTACGGCAACTCTTTCAAGACGTTCCTGAACTGCTGGATCGGGGGAAATGGAATGAAGTCCGGCATTCGACTAACATACAGGTGTAAATTAGATGGATGGCTAATACTAACGGTAACGCTCTCGCGTTTATGTTTTGGCATCGAGGTGAAGAAGCGCAGTTTCTTGAACCCCCGCCCCCACCCCTCACGCCGGCGACGCTGCAGTTCGTGTCCGGCATCGCCCCCATTTTTCTCGAGTCTTGTTTTTGTTCATTTTGAAATCCCGGGCGAAGGCGTTGATATCCTTCAGCAGAACGACGTCGGCGTCGGCGTCCGTGACTGCAAAGTACTGATTGACGAGCACCAGCTAGGGTACCACGGGATTCAGTTGAGATTCATCATTACAATTGAGATATAATGAGAAGAGAGAGCGGTTATTGGATTTAGCCCGCAGACTGCGTGCTGTTTCCATTGAATATGCTCACGCACATGCTTGTTTCATACACGAGAGGTGAGCGCATTTGCCCATGGTGGAGGGGGGTGCAAACTCATACAGGTAGGGTTTAAAAAATTGAAACCATTTCCAATCTGAGCAAGAAGACTACCAAACCAACTCTATCCACAACGTGAAATAACTAATATGTCAACAGTCGGTGAGAAAATATGGTTGCAACTTGCTAATGCTGCATACAAATCACATGATCCGTATGATCCGCATCTGGTATACAACATATACACTTTTCCAGCTGTGATGTTCACATTCGGAGACGCTTTCTTCCCAGCGTTCTCTAAGTTCGTGGACCATCAGATCTATGGAATGGACATGTCTGAATGCTTTGACTCCAAATTGTACATGGACAAAAGGAACAGACACAAGTTGTTTGCGCTGGAAGCCTTGTGTATGACCGAAGAACCATCTACCATCTACCGCATACTGGAGAGGCTGTTCATCATCCGACCTGGATCCAAGGACATCAACATCGACTTCTTTGGCGCCGATACACTGGAGATCTCTTACTTTGATACAGAAATCCAGGAGGTCTTCTTCCAGGTGATTTGCATGTCTTGGCTGCGCGTCAGTAAGGCAGTTCGAGTGATCGCAGAGCGATACCGCGAACACCTCCAGAGGAGAAGGAATCACATGGTCAGTCACGTGCTCGTGCCTTTCATCGTGCAAAACCACGTCAACTAGACGTGGCCACTTGAAAACCACGTCAACTAGACCCCATTCTCTGTATTTTTTCCATGAATACGGGGGCTCTGCTTGTCATGACCACCATTTGGTATCGACAACGTTCCGCCGTTTAGTTTTTTTCGGAAAGCTAACGAGGCAACTACTGTTGCAACCTCCCAAGAATCTTTTACAAACAACTTACACATTGTGTAAGACTTAAAAGTTAAGTAGTTGATGTGAACTGTGGGCCCCCCTACGGTCGCCCACCCACTCGGTTCCTCGCGGACTATCTTAAATTCAACGGTAGCATTCAGCCAGGCCATCATGCTCTTGGCTCAACATGTCATGGAGCAATGATTTGGTTGCTCCAATATTTTTGGATTAGATCCCGGGTCAAAGGGATATGCGGGTTAAGACACTACACAAGATTTTGATGCGATCATTCCTGACTGCAGAATGAACGATCTATCCCCTTTCCTAAAATATGTTGTAATGGCGCGCAGAATGCGATCCACCTGATCGGATGATGTATGCACGCAACCCGTCTTGCACATCCAGGCGAAACACTCACAGTTCCTTCTGATAAGGTGGTACTCGTGCAAGCTTGCATGGGGCAACTGGATAAGCAGACTGGCAATGTTGACTGCTCGCTCACGTTGCATCGCCTCGTCTCCTTCCTCACCACTGCAAGGCACGCATCCAAACGTGCGGTGTCCAGCTAAGAACACGTCGTAGCGCACAAACTGAAGTTTGGCATCGCGCATTTTGCTATTCCCGGTGGGGGAGCTGAAGTTAGCGATGCTTGGTGTATCGCTGGTGTGAGGGCGAGATACAATGCCATGGTGTGCATAACCATTGCGACACCCCCCGATCATCACAACCACGTGGTTGCCGTGGCGTAAGGTCTCGAAAGCCAGAGCTGTGTTGTGCACGACGGTGTTTGTTGGGGCCAACGACCAATGGCCAGCATCCTGGTCCTCCAGCAATTGCAATAACGAAGCCATCCTGCGTCGTGAGCAACGGAGCAAATGCCCTTGCAGTGAGGTGATTGCAGATCTCCATTGGCGCGGGTACAGGCAGATCTGAATGTGTATTGTCAAACTGCGCCATACGTTGGAAGGAATCTGCTTCATGCATAACATGCTCAATGTTTGTATCTTCATCGTGATTAGATGAGACGACGGTGAGGGGTTTATATTTGTTCCAGGTTCAGTGAAGCTCAGTGAAGCTCAGTGAAGCTCAGTGAGTGTGACTGAGGAATCGTACGCTATTCTTCTTTGACACTATGCGTGCACCTCTACAGAAAATGAGCATTTGTGTTAGTTGAGTGTAAGTTATTATTGTGGTAATCCAAAAAACCTGATTTCGGTCAATATACTCCTTGCCATCCAACATGACCAGAGCTGCCTGATTGGACGCCACATTCAAAATACATGTGAAAAAGCTTAGTCAAACAAATTGTCGTGTGTACACTCGTGCAACAACAGGATTCCTTGTACCGGCTTCAGTTCCGAGCGGATGGTAGTCGCTCACACTCAATGATGTGTCGAATATTTCTTATGATGTTAGTGTTTGCTTCGTCTATGCATCGTTTGCATCCCACGGATTCAAGGAACTGCAGAATTCCTTCATGCTCGCAGGCGAATCCAAAGTTTGCACAACTCGTGTTACATGTGACACCTTGCGCGTGCAACCACAGCAACATTTCAAGGTCCCCATTGCCTGCAGCAATCATGGTAGCATTCTCAGAGCACTTAAAGTTTGTGTTGTCATACAACCATTTTACAATATGTAGGTGACCAGTATATGCCGCCCAATCGGCCGATGTCCTAGTGCCGCCTAAGCCATTGTCATGCAGCCACAACAGAACGTTCATATGCCCATTGCGTGCTGCCAAGTCGAATGCATAAGTCGTGCAGACCTCCTCAGTATTCAACAGCAGCCATTGCAATAGGGGCAAGTGTCCCTTGCGTGCTGCCCAGTCAGCCCCTGTTGTCAATACTCTTTTGTTGTGTAGGAACTCAGTTTGGCGCAAGCTCGTGGGAATGGCTACCTACTTGCAGTGCACATGCGACAGAATGGTCCATGCACTTCGCAATGACAGTTCTGTGACGTCAAATACCGCAAGCTGGAGTAGATTGCGCATGTAGTACTTCCTAGCAGCATTGCATGTCAAGGATAATACATACATGTCGACCGCAGATAGATGACTGGCCAGCTCGTGCCACAAGAAGAATGTCTCATGCCACATGAACACACCAATTATATAAAAAGTGCATTTTTTTATTCTCTCCTCCTCGCCGCCGCAATGCTGGACAACACTGCCACCTTTTCCAATGCAGAAGGATTCAGGCCGGTGTGGACCCAACCAGGTTGGCCATCCACACCTTCTCACCGCACCTGCCAAACTTCCGGCATTTCAAACGAGGAAGCTACCCCGAGGTTGCGACCACTCTCATCACGGCGGCACCTGTGTCGGCACAGGTGCCGCTATGGCCCTCCACATCAAAAAATAACGAAAGTAACAAAATTCAGGGAAACCTATCATTCTATATCACGTTTGTTCTCATCCTCAAGCAACCAACCTAAAAACTGCTTGTCAATGGATGAGAACCACCGTACCGCATTAAACAAGTGGCGGAGCCCCTTTCACCTCTTCCCCCCAGCGGAGCGACCGGGGGCGACCGGAGGGGAGCCCCCACAAAGGAGTCCGCGAGGAACCGAGCGGGTGGGCGACCGGAGGGGATCCCACAGTGTAACATCAACCAGCAAACACACTACTGATTTACACACACACACACACCGGAGGGGGCATGTCGAAGCAGAAATCGTGATCGTAGGCGCGAAACAAGCAACGCACGAACTCTAACTTGAGGGCATCGTCATTCCCGAAGGCACGGGCGAGACGGCATCTTCCTGAAGGCAGTTCGAACAGAAAATCTCTGTTTGTAAAGGACAGCAGCCACGGGGGAGTTGACCCCTATGATACCCCTATGGAGAATTCATTGTCTTTCTTACACTCGACGGAATACTAAAATGAAACGGTTTTACAAAATCGGCCTCATACCAAAACGAGCTTGAACTGCGCATGAAAAGAGAGTGCGAGCAACAATTGCCGATACGTACGTCGGATGTTCAGGCTGAGGAGGCACAGCAGCAGCTGCCTCGGTTACCTCGGCTGCCTCGGCTGCCTCAGCTGCCTCGGTTACCTCAGCCCGGCGGCAGAGTTCGAAGAACGCATCATCAGCTTTGATAGCATCAGCGAGCATCATCGCCCTAAGCTCCGATACGGTCTTTGTGTCCATCCTGTATACACCTATTTAAGCTATATATATTACCGCCTTATACCGTTTTTTTGATGTTTCATTTTACTGTTCCGCCGACTGTAGTTCTCAAATAAAGTGGGGCACACCTTATAATCATCCAGACTGCAGATCGTTCCTTTTGGGCAACGTTGGGGGGAGCAGCAGGTTGAAGAGGTTATCGAAGATATTCCGAGTAGCCTCTTTGGTACAAGCCAAGCTCACCTCTCTCTGCATGACGAATGCCGGTTACATTACATTACATTACATTACATTACATTACATTACATTACATTACATTACATTACATTACATTACATTACATTACATTACATTACATTACATTACATTACATTACATTACATTACATTACATTACATTACATTACATGTTAAAGTCTACTTGACACCGCGAGGGTGTATGAGACTCTGTGCTTTAAACAAAAAGAAAAAGCACCCACAAAGCAAAAAACCCCATTACATCAGGGGTGTGTCGAGGACAAACAAACCAAACTCCCAACCACCGTTTTGGTGGCGTAGGTATTAAACCCCCTAGAGCAGGACCCAGATCTCAACCACTTACAGTGGCGGAGGTAAGAAGCTAACAAATGAGAAGTCACAAGAAGAAGAAAAAGGGATAATAAATTACGGTGCCACTAAGCAGTCCAGGGCTTCCTGTCTTGCTCTTCTACAAGTAGAAAGATAGTCGGCTAGGTTGCTCCAAAAAGACTTAGTGCCATTTCCATTCATAAAGGTTCTGAATGTGGAATCGCAGAATTCCACATTCCATACGGTTAAGTCGGTATCCTCATGGACATGCCTATAAATATCTGTAAACAGATTCTGGTAGCGGAGGCGAATATCATTATAAAAAGGGCACTCAAACATATGCATTTCATCCTCAGGTTTTTGGAACCCACACATTTGACAGTGTCTCATTGAGCGAGGGATGTGTGCTCTATCCACCACCCTCATTCTTTCTGTGTTCAGCCAATGGGAACCCATTCTAAACTGTGCTATAGAACGAATCTAATCCTGCTTATGTAAGGCGGATGTAAAGGGAATCAAGCCATTCTCATCATTGCTGTTGGCTGCAAACCATTTTTGGTATCGGAGGCGTTTAAAGCCAACCCTTCTCTCATCAGGGATGTCTCTAACTGCATTGGTGTCACTTGGGTACTTAAACCTCCATGACTCAAAAACTTCAGACATAATACCTTCGACATCGACAGCCTCCAAAATGTTGATGTTTTTACTGGATCCTAGCTTGTAGAGAGCACAACGCAAGTCATGAACCCAGCCAGTGTTGGAGTCAAAAGATTCCTCAAGAGCCATTCTAATGAGATCCTCAGGTTCTTTATGTATGGTCTTGTTCCAGAAGCGCAAAGCTTGTTTAAGCCAAGCAAAACACAACGGGGTCTACCCAGCTCTTCCATGATAATATCAGATGTAGTAGATTGGCAAACACCCAACATTTGTTTAAGTATACCTCTATGCCATTTCTCACAAGCATGGTCATTTGAGATAAGTGTGTTGTTCAGAACAAACACCCAACAAAGAACCTCGCATCTCGTTGTTTGCCCCCACCAGATGCAATACGGATCCGTTGAACACACGCATGTGACAGCGAATGGTGTCCTCAATCCCAGAGTAACAACAACATTCCCTGGTATCCATGATGCTGCCGATCGCTTTCACAAATGCATTCAGTGTTTGCGAGTTCAAGACTGCGTCATCGGTTGCAAAGATGAACATGCACCGTCGAAGTTTGTTGTTGTTCTTGATCCCTCTCAGTGGGTTGAGGCCCTCGGAAGGCCGCGCACCGCAAAACAACATGAAATGCAACACTGTTCCTCTGTGATGCATTGTCGCATTTGACACCTCCTCCAGTGACACCTTCGCCCCGTTGGTCATGACGAGTTGGCCGGAGGATCCATGACCACACAAGACGATCACGAGAACCGAGTCATCATATGAGTGTGCCACGTGATCATCCAACAGATCCATCAGCTCCGCCTTCTTCAAGTGCCCAGGAAGCACAGCGACATGAAAGTCGAGTGGGTGCAAAAAGCGAACCCACGTGCTGTGGTGACATTGTATGTCCAAACCATCCACATTCTTGCCCAACATTGTTCCTGCTTCACGCATGTGCACAAATAAAGTCCTCTGAATGTGATCCGTAGGAACATACGTATAATCCACATACAACAAAAGTGCCTTGCTACTGGATGATGAAGAGGGCGAGTCGGTTGGCAGCTCATGTTCATGGTGGCAAAATTGATGATCTGGCTCTTCTTCATCATCAGCATACTGCGGGAGACGCCAACGCATTTCGTCAAATATTTTGACCCTGAGTACAGTAAACACACGATTTCCCCCTTATCTACATTCACCTGAGTACAGTAAACACACGATTTCCCCTTATCTACATTCACCTCGCGGTGGGGACCTGCAAGCAAGCTATCAGGGTGCAATTTGTGGTCTTGGGCTGCATGAATCCACGAATTATGATCCCAATCACTCTGGTGTCCAACTAAAAGTCCTAATTACGTTTTTGATCTCAGAGATGTCGGTGAGAGGCGTTGGCCAGGCAGAGAATCCATGATTCTCAGGATATGCCAGCCACATTGTAACCCGATGTCTAAAGTCATCGATAGCCTCTGATATTGTTCCCCGTATTCCCCCCTGACATGCCAACAAGGAATCTTCCACAGTTCGAATACTGCAAATGAAACCTGATATCGGACTACTGTCGTCTGTATACTGAACGGTGACTGTGTACGTTGGTGGCATTTGTATGATTTTTAGAATGATTGGGCTTTATTTGTAAATAAAGCACGCCTTATAATCTAAAAACTGAAGATCGTTGCTTTTGGGCAACGTTGAGGGGTGTACGTACCCATGTCATCGTACTCACCTCCTTATATTCAAGCATGTGATTTTGGCACGGCATGCAACGCATCTCTTGGAGGGGTATTCCAAGGCAGGCAGCGCCGGTGATATGCGACCTGAACTGTCAAGTCATCCACGTCCGTACACACGTCAAGCTGGATGAATACAATGAAGCTTGGTGGGCGGACTCTACAAGTGGTATGTGACAAACGTAACAGCTTCCGACCCGCTCCTGCGCTTTTCTTGTATGTCGAGAATTCTTAACGACAATTTTATGACGGCGATGTCGTACATTTATTTCCAAATATTGTCGCTTATGTATTAATAACAACCAACATGGGACACAAATTTGTCATCGTATCTGCCTCTTGTCCGTCACTTGAAGCATACAACCATATATTACATCCACTACAGGAAATCATGGGGTTTCGCATCATAGCACTGGATGAGCCCCTTACATATTGCGTGACTGAACTACTCTCGGTGTGGCAGGTGACTTCATTGCCAGCCATCAGAGATGACAATGGACTCTTCTGCGGCCGTCAAGCACTGATGTGGGCGCAGGAGAAGGGGTACGACATCACAGAGGATGCTCTCGATGCATGTAGTGTCACAATCAGCGAATTGAAACAACTGACACGCAAAAATAGACCAGGGGGGCAAAGAGTGAATCCTGTGCATACATTATAATTCTCTACGGACATTCAAAAGAAAATGTAGAAATGTTCTGTGACAAGTACAGAGAAAGCTCTAACGTTGTTTGTATCGACAAAGCAGGCTTTAAAGCAGGCGAACAAAGAAAATTTATGTGAACACGTTTAAAATAGGGAGCCTCCGGAAGAATTCTTCAGTATTTATTTTTTGTTGAAATAATTGTTGTTCCCGAGATGGAGTGTGCGTTTTTTCTGAGTTTGTGAGCAATGCACTTGTCATTCAGCGCGGATTCGTGTTCGGACCCTGACAATTGTATAGAAGTGCCTACACCTGTTCTTCATTGGAGTCCCGTCACTCCACACATGATATTGTAAGCAGTTGAGACAAGACTGCAGCTGCTTGTTGTGTTGTACCTTGAATTCCGCAAAAATGTCTTGCTCTATATTTTTATACATTGTTAACAAAACTAGATCATGCAACACCTTTACATTACATTACATTACATTACATGTTAAAGTCTACTTGACACCGCGAGGGTGTATGAGACTCTGTGCTTTAAACAAAAAGAAAAAGCACCCACAAAGCAAAAAACCCCATTACATCAGGGGTGTGTCGAGGACAAACAAACCAAACTCCCAACCACCGTTTTGGTGGCGTAGGTATTAAACCCCTTAGAGCAGGACCCAGATCTCAACCACTTACAGTGGCGGAGGTAAGAAGCTAACAAATGAGAAGTCTCAAGAAGAAAAAAAAGGGATAATAAATTACGGTGCCACTAAGCAGTCCAGGGCTTCCTGTCTTGCTCTTCTACAAGTAGAAAGATAGTCGGCTAGGTTGCTCCAAAAAGACTTAGTGCCATTTCCATTCATAAAGGTTCTGAATGTGGAATCGCAGAATTCCACATTCCATACGGTTAAGTCGGTATCCTCATGGACATGCCTATACATATCTGTAAACAGATTCTGGTAGCGGAGGCGAATATCATTATAAAAAGGGCACTCAAACATATGCATTTCATCCTCAGTTTTTTGGAACCCACACATTTGACAGTGTCTCATTGAGCGAGGGATGTGTGCTCTATCCACCACCCTCATTCTTTCTGTGTTCAGCCAATGGGAACCCATTCTAAACTGTGCTATAGAACGAATCTGATCCTGCTTATGTAAGGCGGATGTAAAGGGAATCAAGCCATTCTCATCATTGCTGTTGGCTGCGAACCATTTTTGGTATCGGAGGCGTTTAAAGCCAACCCTTCTCTCATCAGGGATGTCTCTAACTGCATTGGTGTCACTTGGGTACTTAAACCTCCATGACTCAAAAACTTCAGACATAATACCTTCGAGTCGTACAGCAAGATCTTTGTTTGCGTATCAATCATGTTGATGATCGTGTCTAACACATCTTGTGGCAATACACCCATGAGCTAAGATGTGTTTTAAGTTAAAGCTAAGATGTGTTTTTAGTTAAAGCTAACGGGATAAACATGTATCTCAACGCTAATGTTAGCGAAGCACAGCTCAATTCTGGACTGTAAGGAGGAGTGTAACAAATATTTACGGGGCTTCTGAGGACCAAGTTCTTATGGATACTGGCGTTGTCCATTATTACTACTGAATTATTGCACAAACTCAATGAGTCAATAAATGCAGCGAAGTCCGTCTTCTTCACAAATCCTTTCTTCACAACGAACTCCCTCCTAACATCTGAAAAAACTGCCATCAACAAACTATGGTGTACCCCCCCACCAGTAGTTTTAACGATAACAGGTCAACTAATGGTGAAAACTGCGGTACTAATGGGACAGGGGGGGGCACGGGCAAACTCGGTATACAAAATATAATGGGGGTGGGGGGGGCAGCGGGGAATAGAGTACCGATGCGTTTAGAACGACTCTTGTGTCTGGGGAGAGATGTACTGAAAAAGAAGGTGGTTACAATATCCCGAGCGTTTGTGGGTTGCTACACCCTTACATTACCATGCGATTCACACCAAAGCGTTTCTAACTCTACAGTCGGCGGAACAGTAAAATGAAACATATATCATTGGACTAGTCGAAGTGGACACCCGAGTAAGTCGATCATCAGTGTCACAGTAAGCCTTCATCTGACGTAGTTGTTCCTCACGAACATTCGCTACCCTAACCACTATGATCCTCCATGTCAAGTTGTAGCATCCATAGTGGAACCGTTGCACACAAACATAGCTTGCTGCTGCTGTCTGCAAATCCTTAGAATTTGAATGCCGCAGTAAGCGATGACATATGACCGATTAATCTCGATGATGTAGGTGTTCTCCACGCGCGCAGCCTTAATGGTAGTTACATCTGTTGTATCATGCACACTCAGCTCAGGTGTGAACACTGTGATACCATCTGCATTCTCTGTCCAAACGCGTCCCGTTTTGTTTGACAAGCTTTGAAGCTTGATGACTATGTCTGGCGCCATGTCACTCCGGAGCACGTGGACGGTGCGATTTATATAGCTTATCGACATGGGAACAATGCCTGTAGAAGTCATGACAACAGGTGTATTACACACACACATAAATAGTTGCTTTATATTAAGAATGAGGCCTCCGACAAAAAAGAACGGACGCTTGATGAATGGATCGAGTGGGCCGGCGCGCTCGGCATGAACGCATCGAATTGCAGAAAATTAACAAAATGCAACGAGAAAGTATCGGATGCGGGTGAAGTCGTTGACAAAACTTTAAAGCCCCGTCATCCTCACGCAAACGGCGGAACACTGTGTCGTCCAATCATCAATCATCCTTGTCCATGTGCATCAATCCACAATCCACAATCCCTAGCTACATCAATACACAATCCCTAGCTACATCAGGTGCCTCGCCAGGGCGTCCATCTGCGACTGCAAGTTTTTGGTCGACATACACATATTGCAGTTGCAGCTGCTCACGACGTGTACTGCGGCTTTCATGATACCCTTCTCGTCCTGTCTGATCTCGAAAGGTTTGTCCCGAAAAAGTACACTGAATGCCATGTTAGCCATTGTACATGCGTCAAATGAAGTGAGGCCTCTCTCGAATAGCATGTGCATGATGGTAATGTGCCCGTGTGCGAATGCCTTGTCATAGTGATCGTCGGCGTAGCCAGTTCTGTCTATCGCATTAGCGTCCAGTAGGATCTGCACGACCTCAGCGTACCCAAACTTGCAGGCAATCATGAATGGGTCGTTGAAGTGGTTCCGACGGAGACGCACGGGTCCTCCAGTGATGAGAAAACTCCTCACGATGTCTGGGCGGTTGCGTCTGATGGCCAGGCCCATGCACTCAATGACAATCTTGTCATTGATGACATCCTTCCAGTATTCTTGCATGCATCTCAAAGCTTCAATGCTCCCGTCACTGTGTATGGCCGCCGACGTCTCACTGAGCATGCAAGAGCGTGCTACTTTGGGAGAGACATCAGAGTTATCTTGGACTAAAGCGAGTATGCACTTCATGTTTCCCATTGATTGCATGGCACGAACTGCTTTCCGCATCGAGCAGAATCTAGTCACCAACAGATGTCGCATGTACCCAGGGGTCTCCCACGCTGCCTTTTGCATGGAGCGGCTTAGCGCCCACGGAAAAGGCGTTGAGGATCCGCTACGGTCCACAGTCAATGATGCTATGTGTAGCCACACCTCGGTTGGGATCCCATGATATGGGACGGATCCCATGATGTTGATTGTTGTGCCTAAGGGAAACAAGTGCGTGGAATTAAATGTTGTAATCATCAAATGAAGGAATCAATGAATAGTCGATGATATTGATCGTGTTTACCTTGGACGTGAATAAGCAAGTGGGGATAAGTAGGTATTTATTTATGTGGTGAATGGGTTTTGTGAATAAAATAATGAAAGAATGGAAGAATAAATAGATGGCGAAACCGCTCCGCGGGTATCCTTGTATCCTGGGTTTTAGCCATTATGGTTTACAAATGATGGGCATCGTTCCTGCCACCCGGTCGATTTGCACGGCACACACCGCATGCCCCATGCAACCCCATGGTACACACCGCACACACCGCATGTCACATGGTACACACCGCATGCCCCATGCAACCCCATGGCACACACCGCATGCCCCATGGTACACACCGCACACACCGCACACACCGCATGCAACCCCATGGTACACACCGCACACACCGCATGCCCCATGGTACACACCGCATGCAACCCCATGGCACACACCGCATGCAACCCCATGGCACACACCGCATGCAACCCCATGAATGGGCGTTCCTGCTTCCCAACGGATTTCCAATCTTACGATCACTTTTTGGGGGTCTTTTGATGCTTTCCAAATGCAATCTTACGATAAAAATCGTAAGATTGTAGTCAATTTTGACAAAATATGCTTGAAATGAGCTTGAAAGACGGAGAAACGTACAGATTGCGAATGTTACAACGTTGAAATGCCATATTTTGTAACAAAAGGTGTTAACATCAATTCGTGTCTTACAATTATAATTGTAAGAAATAAAGGGAAAGCGGACGGTTATAAGTCGGCAGGCAGAATTCAGCTTTTACATCTTACAATAAAAATCGTAAGTATAATTCATTAGTAAAAAACGGCTATGTGTCAAACATCTTACTCCTCCTCCTCCCCCCCCTCCTCGTCCTCCTCTTCCTCCTCCTTCTCCTCCTCCATGTCCCCATCCCCATCTTCCTCCTCCTCCATCTCCTCCTCCTCAGCAATGTCTGCATTGTCTCCATCCGATTGCACAGCCTCTGCCCTGGTGTCCTTCTCAATGGATTGACAAGCTAGGAGCATGCTTGTGTGGTACTTTCTCTGGATCTTCATACCCTTGGTGGGTTCGCAGCTAAATTGAAATGCGTCAATGGGAATATCGCCCGTCCATGTTGCTTTTCTCCTAACCCCCACGGTAATAGGCACAAGCTTGTGGTCCATCCAATCTTCTGGCCAAGTTGGGTATTGTGTTTCAGTGTACACCAACTTCTGAGCCCCAGAGTACAAGGGCTTTAAATACACACATTCCACTTCTCCATTCACTGGTAGTGATTTGACCTCCACCACGTCCCATCCTCTCAATCCGCTAGAGTCATCCATTTGTACCTTGACCACAGCGACATGACCAACAACCAAATCAGTAGTGGGCTCGTAGGCTATTCTTCTATCCGGCTTCGTCCCTTGTGAAGAATATAAGTACAAGACATCCTCCTCCTCTGGCCTTTCCATATTAGTCTCCAAAGTGTGTGCGACCTTCATAGTCTTGGCAATCTCGTTACTTGCAGGTAAAATGTCTGACACATCCATGGACAAGTCATCCAATGCTGCTATCAAGCGCTTGGCCATTGATTTCTCAGACTGTGTCAGAACACGACTGGTTGCTGACAACTCCGATGGGAAGTCGACAAAATGTTGGTCTTTCGGGTACTCCCCAGTCACAGCATCATCTGGTTGAGTGCTCCAATAACTCTTCTCAACGTTGAAGAAATCAGTCCACCACTTATTGCTGGCTTCCCAAGTTTCACGAAGCTTCTCGGCAATATGTTTGAAGGACTGGGCATGGGATGGGCCATCGGCTGCTGGTTCATCCATCGGCTGCTGGTCATCGGCTGCTGGTTCTAGAAGGTCCTCCGCTGCGTGTCGTACACGGACATCAGCTACGGGTCCTGCACGGTCGTCACCGGCGGTTTGTACAGGACCATCGGCCATGTGGCCTGCAAGGACGTCACCTCCGGGCTTCTCGTTATGAATAGTCTTCCAGACAGCCGCCCAGTTTGCCTCGATATTCTCGAGCTCTTCAATCTTGATCTTGGGGGCTTCCTTAAATACTGTTCTGGTGTCCACCAGTGGGAAGCCTTGGAGGACGTAAATAGGTTCAGCGTCATTGTCCCACTGTCCTCTCCAAGATCCTGACTCGTCATACTCCTTGTAATAGACCCCTGCAATTGTTGGTGTGCAAACATGTATTGCATATTAGTGAATCATTTAGGACACCCATATTCCTCCCGACTATACTCGGGAGCATCCCTTGGATAATACATCCTAGGTCCTAGGTACAACTTCCTTTGTATCATTTAATTTATATTGAAGACTGTACATGTAAATCAATGAGGACATGGTGACTACAGCTAGCTTCTGCGTACGCTGTGGTGTCCTTAATCTCACGTCCCTAGAGTATTTATATTTCTTGGATGTAACAATTTCAATTTCAATTTCAATGAGGACATGGCACACCCATATTCCTCCCGAGCATAATCGGGAGCATTGTGCAGACAGTACATACACGCACGGTAGCATTTAATTTGTAAATATCAGTATATCAAGTATTCTTACCGACTCTCCCGTTGGGACCTTTCGTTATCTTGAATGCGCGTAAACGGCGATTAACTCCTTTGACGGTGCTAGTGCCATGACCGAACAACTTGTAAACGTTGTCTAGGAGGACAGCGGAGAAGTCCCCTATAGAGGTCACGACGTCTTGCCTTGTGTAAGGGCCCATTTTTCTTGAATAAGTTACCAACAATGCCCATCAGATGGTCCAGGGTGTACACTTCCATGTTCTTTAACCCTTGCGAGATCACAGAGTACTTTTGGTCAAGATTGCTATGTGTGTGTCCGGGAGGGAGGAAAATGGACGTACACTTCCTCAAACCAGTTCATCTCAACCAACAAGGACAAGTATGCGAACATGAAAGCGTTCTTGTTGTCCTTTGCCGCGTTGTCCATTTGCAAGAAGCAATACGGTGGAAGCTGCCCCTCTTCTTCAAGGACCCGGTTGAAGAAATGTTGGAAGCATGATATAGTCAGATTGATGGACTGCGAGTAGAATGGCAAAGCCCAATAACCAATGAAGCCTCTTCCCTGGGAGAATAATCCTGAGTTAACATAGAAGGAAACATGAAGTCAGAATATTAGCATGAGAATATTATCATCAGTTGACTTACTTTTTGTTAAGTAATCATTTCAAGTTTTAAATACTGTGTATGCTCCCGATTATGCTCGGGAGGACATGTCCTACATGCGCTGTATTTGTACTCACCCATGATGCGTGTCTTTAGAAGTTCACCTCCTGCGGTCTTCTTTGTATGTGAGAAGTGGCGTGACTGAGGAAGATTAGTCTTCTTGTTGTCCATTGCATCAGCGGATGCGTGCAAGAAGAGCTTCGGATACTGTTCAGACAGTTTTTCACGGATGTCATACCTACGCCGACCAATGGAAATCTGATTACGGTGCACAGCCTGACTCTGACGAAGTTCATCAACTGCTGGCTGAAACGTAGTGGTCAGGAGTCTGGCTCGGTACTTGACGCAGTCGTCGCACTTGGCAAAAGGCTGCCAAGTCTTTATCTTCACGTTCCACCAATGTGCATGCCATAGTTTACGCAAACTGCTGTATAATGTTCTGGGAGGAACCATGCCGTTCTTCTTCATGTCCCTAAAGACAGCTTGCTTGCTTGGAAATATGCCGCAATGTAAAAAAATCAAAGGGCGCATGACCTTAGATTTTTCCTTCCTCTAGATCCTGGAGCATATGAAGTCTGGTGCGGCATTGACTCCCCAAACTCATCTACGAGAGATTTCATCGCAGCGTTGAAATTGTCCCTCAACACTGCGGGTGCACTCCTCTTCCTCCTCACCTTCACAGCAGGTTCAAACCTAGACAGGGTCCAATGGAACGAGGTTAGGTCGCTTATTGTTATGGATGCTCCCGATTATAATCGGGAGGGTAGAATGGATCATTATACGGTTGCCTGATGTATTGGGTTGTCCCGAGCATAATCGGGAGGAAGCAAAGTGCACTGTAACCACATGAGAATTCGGGATAACTTACTCTCTGTTGTTTTTGATCTGACCACTTATCGTTAGCCATGCATTTGAACCGATTACGGATGCAGCCTGATAAAATGACTTGCAAACGTCAACGCCCAATATCCTGAACGAGCAAAAGAATCGTTAAGTTCGAGTCATAATACATTTCAAAAATCTTTAGGCGCATCAGGCGCATCAGGCGCTTCAGGCGCAAGATCAAATTATTGACAACCTACCTTTGTGAGTAACGGTTCTACACGGATGTAACAATTTCAAATTTCAAATTACAACCTACCTTGTCGACACACTCCTTGTCCCTGTCTTGCGATCCCGCTTGCTTGCCAGTGCATTCAATTCGATGTAGCATCGACGTTGCCTTTCGGCAGGTTCGAGCTCGGCGAATTCATTTCGTCGTTCGCGAATTACATCCTGTGGGAGTACCAAGTGACATGTGTTCTTGCACTTACAGGTAATAAGCTTGTCGAATTGATTCACGGTATCAGAGTTGGTAACTATGTCGCTCTCTTCCGCTGGCACGGTTTCGATCGCATCGTCGCCACTGGAATTCTCGAAATCTTGTTGTCGACGTCGAGGTACCGGCAACATAGGCTCAACCCAGTGGTGTATGCCCAATCCAATTCCTGGGGAAGGGGTAGCGTCCATTTTGCCCCTTCCCCTCAAAGAAACTAAGCCTGCCAAGATGATAAGAAGGAATCGACAGTGGGCCTGCCGTCGGGTGAGTGATCGCGGAACCCGGGACCAGCCAAATGTACCGGGGTCAATCTGTACCGCTACCAGCAGACTAGACCGGGACCAGCAACTTCCGACTATACTCGGGGAGCTTTGACATAGACCGGGCCTAGCAAACTGCAAGGGCTAATACTGTAAGAATCAATTCGGGAACACAAGACTGTATTTTGCAGTACGTGAATAACTAGAGGCCATAGTTCGACGCTGTCCAAGGTCTATCAGTTTGCTTGCTATGTCGGTATTAATGCCGCCGAAGGACCCTGACGAGGTGAATTCTTTTAAGAGACCCCTTCTTCCTAACTTCCAACCTACGCAAACCGATTCACGTCGTAACAAACGCGGAGAGACATTTTCTCCAACTTCGTAACAACCCATTCAAGGGTTGTTCCCGGGAAAATACCTAAGCAGCAACCTGTGCAACCTAAACCTTTACGCTCTGGTGCTGTAGCTACCCAGCCTGCGCAACCTCGACGACCAGCTGCAGTGCCTGCGCAACCTCGACAACCAGCTGCAGTGCCTGCGAAACCTCGACTGTTGCAACCTAGGACTCTGTCCTTCAATACAGTTGAGAGCTTTGCGAACAGTAGTATGTCCCCTCCAAAAGGTGGTGGTGTCACAAGCAGTCTAAACAAGTCCGTGCAGCAGAAAACTTACCTGAGGAACGTACACCAGGAGCTGATGCGGTAACACGTGAAGGGGTAAGAGAGGGGCCACCACAACAACCACCTATTGGTTGGGTTGAAGGACCTCACAACCCCTGATGGACCCCTTGGATTTACCGAGATCGCCAGAGATGAAAGTGATGCAGACTCCAAATTGTATTGGGCACCATATGTCCACCTTCACCTACGTGGGTAATGAAGAGGATCGATTAGGCGTGCACAAGATAGGTATCGTCGCATGGGACAGTGAACGAGATGCTGCTTCTTCGCAGGGTAGGAAGTCCCCCTATCAGCTCTGCATAGACGACTTGATGGACTATGGAGGAAGGACAGAACAAGATGAAAGCAAATCTTTATTCCGTGCCCGGCTATAGTCAAGTAAGTTCAGATGGGTATTGCCTATGAATTTGGACTGCATGTATTCTGAGTACATGTTTTCTGTATCATTCTCTTGTTGGGTTTGTCAATGCTCCCGATTATGATCGGGAGGACTGTGCGTATTCCGGTACATGTTTTTTGAATCATTCGCTCGTTTGGTTGTCAATGCTCCCGATTATGATCGGGAGGACTGTGTGTATTCCGAGTTCATGTTTTCTGTATCATTCGCGCGTTGGGTTTGTCAATGCTCCCGATTATGATCGGGAGGACTGTGTGTATGCCGAGTACATGTTTTCTGTATCATTCTCTCGTTGGGTTTGTCAATGCTCCGATTATGATCGGGAGGACTGTGTGTATGCCGAGTACATGTTTTCTGTATCATTCGCTCGTTTGGTTTGTCAATGCTCCCGATTATGATCGGGAGGACAGTGTGTATGCCGAGTTCAATGTTTTTCTGTATCATTCTCTTGTTGGTTTGTCAATGCTCCCGATTATGATCGGGAGGACTGTGTGTATGCCGAGTACATGTTTTCTGTATCATCTCTCTTTGGGTGTCAATG
>JACBWV010000481.1:0-31330 GCA_013435795.1 Chlamydomonas sp. ICE-L
TTGTCCCTACGTCACCCAGGTGGTGTCACGTCCCTTAGCTGTCCCTTAGCGTTCTTGGCTTTTTCTTTGGTCTTTCTCCTTGGTCACAAGGGCTAGGTTTTATCAGTTGCGCCTTTTCCTGGTTCCCCCCTTTGTAAAAAAAAAAAAAAAAAAAAAAGTGGACACGGTAACCTTCCGATAAAGCGCCTCAATTTCTTCTCAAATCACTGCACCTCCTGGCTGTCTGCAGCACAGGGCATTGATACTCGGCCTCACTAGAGTTAATAGCACAGTGGCTGCCGCTTGCTCATCCAGTTCACTAGCACCCAGCAGCAAGAACAGCATAGCCAGTCTGAGATCTCTGTCAGAACCCTAAGTGCGCCTACTTTGCATATTGTAGGAGTGGCACCACCATTCAAATTGAATCCTCTGCGTGCTGGTTTGTTTCGGGAGACCCACCTCCTGGGGTGAAGTCCTTTTTCACAACTAAAAAAAAAAAGCAAAAAACATATCAGCACTGGTGGCACGTAGCCAGTCTAGAAAGCACCAACCAGGGAGAGAGTACTGGCTGTTAGAGGGCAGGGCTGTCCAGGGGATCAGTGACAGTGCACTTGGCCATGGGAAGAGAACTTGGCCTTGGCTCAGAGTTGAGACCAAACTGCTCCACCAGATCAACAATGTAAGAGTGCTGGGAGAGGTTGATCTAAACACATGCCATCAGGAGTCAAGTGCAACTGCATTAAGTGAGAGAAACTGGACAGGCACACCCAAATCTTCACCTCCCAGCCAGCACTCCATAGCCTTGATCGCAAAGCATACAAGCCAGATCATCAAAAGCACAGAAAAATCATAAACATAGGTCAGATGTATAGCTCCACCCAACCACAGGATATCCCGTTAAAGTTACAGAGCTGGTTCTGGCTTTGCTCATCACAAAACTCATGAGCCCAATCAAAACCTGCTTACCTCCATGCCCAAGCCCTGGGTGCCTGCTTCAGACAAAAAAGGGACTTGACAAGTTTTTGCGTACAAGGGATAGCCATTAGGACCAAGCACCTTGAAACCCTCAGGCTGGTGACAGTACAAATCCAGACCAGGTGTCCAGACAGCATTGAGAAAAGCCTGTCTTGATATCCATGCCGAACAACATCTTCCTATGATGATGGCAGCAAGGAGAACCCTAAGCCCAGCTTTAAAGAGGACCGGGGCATAGCATCATGAAAGTCAAAGCCCGGCCTCTGCAAAAATCTTGAACACAAAGCGAGCCTAAGCCTTATAACGCTCCACCACATCCATTAATTCCTATCTTCTTCACAATAACCACCTTCCAGAACAGGACTCCTCTGGTATAGGAGCTGAGGAGTAACAATCCAAGTGCCATGGGCACGAAAGGATTCCATCTCACCTTCATGGCTAGAACCACCTGATCCCGCTCAGGTTAGAGGGGTGCTGGCGTCCCTATAGACAGTTCATTGGAGTCGAAATGTATGCACCCACATAAAGGCAGGTCAACCCTACTGAGCAACATGTGTATCAGCAGGTAGTACACCCCCAGATCAGGAATATTGGACTGGTTGAACAGGGTCGGCTTCTTTGCCTCTAAATCAGTGAAGCCTGGGTCGACGGAAACCCCCAGCCATAGCAGTAATCACTCCCCAGCCCACTCATCCAACTCATCATCAGGCGTTCTATGATGGATGACAAAACTCATCTAGCATTGACATGTTTGATCACCAGGGAGGACAGGGGGCAGTGGAATCGGTACTGCCTGCAAGTCGTTGACTGAGGTGTAAGGGTGGAGAATATGAATCATGCATGGACCTGGAAGGCTCCATATGATGGATGAATATCCGGATCCATATATAGCTATCACGAGTGAGAGGAGGCACAGAGTAGGGCCTGGCGACCCCGGAGTTTCGGGTAAATTATTGTTCGGAAGGACTTTAGACCCACCCGCCCGCCTTTCGCTTCACACGAGATACAGCACGATCAGTCCCTGGCCTGTGATGCAACGTCATACGAGGACCAGGACAGCCTCGTCAACAATGTGGGTTGCTAAGGGTTAAGGAATTCTCAGCAGCATCCAGACATATGACTGTGATAGCAGTAGGAGATGCTGTCTACATACTGGGCCCATCATAACGGGAGAGCCCAGGAATACAGTTGTAGCTAAATTATTCATAGAGAGCACATCACGACTCTCTACTACCTGGTGCAACTTGGAACCAACAACCAAAATAACCCTGCTCACCAGGGAATACCCACCAGTCTACCAAGATAATGCCCTACTTCATCAAGCTTGTTACGCTTTTTCCCATTTGACTAGAGTTACATAGCAGGGAAACCAAATACCGCAACAACGACACATCAGGAACCACACCATAGAGTAGCTCATAAGGAGTCTTTCTACCCTGTTGGGCAGACTGCGGTTGCGAAGATAACATGCACTGAGGAGGCATAGGGCCAGCAGAAGGAGCCGGCTTTGGTGCTTAGACTCTAAGTGAAAACTCCTAGCCACATTATGCAAAACCCCATGTACCGTTCAACAGTAGCATTCTGCTCAGCAGTGTACATCATCGACAACTGCGTGGACTGCCCCAACCTTGATCAACCATTCCTACAAACACGTAACCAAATTCCTTAGCCTGTCAGACCTCAAACATTTGAACACAAACCCAGGTAGCTGAGTCATCCAGCTAAGGATGGTAGTCTGAACTGCCAAGGAGCCTCATCCCTGGATCTCAAGGCCAACACCTCAGCAAAGCAGAGAATTGATTTCTGTGAGGACACAGGATCTAAACTCCCACGCAAGCCCCTGACATGGAAAGGTCCCATGATATCTAAGTGAAGACGTTGCAAAGGTGGTGTTTGTCCCTTCTGTCCCTTAGGCTTTCTTGTCTTTCTTCTATGGTCTTTTCTCCTTGTCTCACAAAGGGCTAGTTTTTATCAGTTGCGCCTTTTTGCTGTTCCCCCATTTGTAAAAAAAGAAAAACTCTCTCCAATGTCCTCTACATCCCTCCTTTCCGGTGAACCTCTCCTCAGTCAATGCTGTGGCTCATTCCCATCCCCTTTTTTTTTTTTTTTTTTTACATAGGGGGAAACCAGGAAAGGGAACATCTAATAAAACCTAGCCCTACGTGACCGAGGAAGAAAAACCAAAGAAGAAGACTAGAGGACATGGACCAAAAGTCCGCTAAGACAAAAGATCCGAAGACAAAACGAAAAAGACTAGAGGGACAAAAGACCGAGGGACACAAATAACTACTAGGAGGACAAAGGAACTAAGGGCCTTCCGAGCCCCCCCCCACCTCCAAGCAAACACTGTTTCTCCCCACAACAAAACACCACTGTAACCTCCAAGAGCAACACAGAAAAGAGAAGGATGCAATGCAAAGGTCTTGCTGATCTAAGATTAAACATGCAGGGCATCACTCCTGTAACAGGCCAGTGCATCAGGGCATCACTCCTTTAGCAAACACACCACATACTCTCAGCAGCCTAGTAGTAACATGTCGCTAGGTCACCATGCAGATCAGCAAGCTCTGCAAAGACGACCAGAGCGCGGCTGCAACAAAAAAACAGGCCAGGGCCCAAAGCTAACCTAACAAGGGCGCGGATATGGCAGGTCCGTTCGTCCGGGCTGACAGACTGGATCATTCTGAGCTTCTTCACCACAAGGCTATCTGCCTGCCCTTGGCCACCTTCACCAAGCCATCGCCGGGACTGGATGCGCACCCAGACGGATCTTCGGACACCTGAGACAGGGCGCCTTCTGTCAAGATTGGTGGCGTGGCCTAGATTGCTCTCTCACAGTGGCTTCCTTTGCAACTCTATGGGCCACCCCCCGATCTTTATGCACCATGATTGGGGTCGCTCCGGTGCCCAGGAGCCTACGATACCCGCACCATGGAAATGACACATCCCATGGCCAGCGCTCCCTAAAATCCTAGACCAATCCCAGACCCAGCCCAAGCCCTAGATCTAGACCCTGCTCTAGACCCTGACCCAGACCCAGACAAATAGGAACCTAATCCAAGCAAATGAATACAAAGGAGACAGACGTAAAAAAAAATGACCTCAAAGGGAGCGGTCAATACCGTGAATGCGTGACAAACCGCAGAACACAGCAGGATCAAGGGGCTTGGTAAGGGGTCAGCACAGTTGTCCTTAGTGTTAACATAGACAACCTTCAGCCGACCATCTCAACCACTCCTGATATAATGGAATCACATCAATGTGATTGCTGCGAGGAACCACTGCCAGTCTATGGCCCAACTCAGGGACCGCAGGTTGTCACCCTGAATGGTGACAGGACAGATCTGCGCTAAGATTCAGATACAAGATCTAGATCTTGATACTGTACTCTGTCTTCTTTCTGCTGTAAACGTCAGACCCATCTTTTAGGTTTTCGCTTGCTTCCAGTGTCTTTCTTCTTTTCTGGTTGCCTCCCTGCTTTTGGCTTGTTTTTTTTTGCAGTTTCTCCCTCGTTTTCTTCCCCAGTTCAGTTCCAACAGCTGAGTGTGCCGCCGTAAGATGCAACTGGAAGTAGAATCCCCTCTAGTTCCCCCCAGGCCCTTATCCCCCCCCAAAAACAAACAAACCAAACACCCCCCACACACCCCCAACCCCTCCCCCCATTTTTTTATAGTTCCTTGCATAGTTTTCTTTTAAGTCTGCCTTAGTTTGCATTCCTCTTTCATTCTTTGATCCGGTGACTGTGTCGAGGTTTGCAATCGTTGTGGGCCCCGCCCCTTCATAGTGTCTTTTTCTAGTAGTCCTAGCCCTTCTCTTGGGCTTCCTGTTTTGTGCTTCTTCTTGCCTTCATGTTTGTGTGTCTTCTGTTCCTGTCCTTCCCTTGTCCTTCCTCGCCCAGGTGGTGTCCGTCCTGTAGCTGTCCCTTAGCCGTTTGTCTTTCTTGGTCTTTATACTTGGTCACAAAGGGGCCTAGGTTTTTATCAGCTTGCGCCTTTTCCTGGTTTCACCCCCCCCTTGTAAAAAAAAAAAAAAAAATAACTCCAGCCCCTTTTTCTTGGGCTTCTGTTTTTGGCTTCTTTCCTTGCCCTCTGGTTGTTTTCTTTTGTTCCGTTCCTCTTTGTCCCTTTACGTCACCCAAGGTGGGTGTCCGTCCCTAGCGCACTGAGTCGTTTTTGTTTATTTGTCCTTGGTCTTTTCTCCTTGGGTCAAAAAGGGCTAGCGTCTTTATCAGTTGCGCATTTTCCTGGTTCCCCCCTTTGTAAAAAAAAAAAAAAAAAAAAAAAAAAGTGGTACAGGGTAACCCTAGATTCGCACTTCAATTTTTTCAACCACTGCACCTCCCTGGCTGTCTGAGCCCAGGGCTTGATACTGGCCTCACTTGAGTTAATAGTCAACAGTTGGCTGCGCGCTTGCTCATCCAGTTCACTAGGCACCCAGCAGCAAGAACAGCATAGCCAGTATGAGATCTCCTGTCAGAACCTAAGCGCCTACTGTGCACTTGTAGCGTGGCACCACCATTCAAACTGAATCCTCTTGTGTCGCTGGTTTGTTCGGGAGACCCACCTCCTGGGGTGGAAAGTCCTTTCACAACTAAAAAAAAAAAGCAAAAAACATAATCAGGCCTGTGTGCACGTAGACAAGCTAGAAAAGCACCAAACCAGGGAAGAGGTACTGGCTGTTAGAGGGCAGGGGCTGTACAGGGGGATCAGAGTGAAAGTGCACTTGGCCATGGGGAAAGAGACTTGGGCTTGGATGCATAGGTGAGAACAAATGCGCCACCTAGATCAACAATGTAAGAGTGCTGGGAGAGGAGAGGGTTGATTGAGACACCAAACACATGCCATCAGAGTCACGGTGCAAAACATGCTTATTAAGTGAGAGAAAATGGACAGCAAACCCAAAATCCTTAACCTCCCGCCAGCCAGAGCTTCCATAGCCTTTTGATCAGCTAAAAGCATACAAAGCCAGATAATCAAAAGCACAGCCAAAATATATTTAAACATAGGTCAGAATTATCAGAATAAGCTCCACCCACCAAAGGCATTCCTGTCTAAAAGTACAGAAGCTGGTCTGGCTTGCTCAGCAAAAACTCATAGCAATCAAAACCTGCTTTGACCTCCATGCTCCAAGCCCTGGTGCCTGCTTCAGACAAAAAGGGCACGTTGAAACAACGTTTGCGTACAAGGGGGAATGCCATTAGGACCAAGCACTCTTGAAAACACTCTAAGGATGCGGTTGACAGTACAAATCCAGACTCAGGTTCCCAAGGGGGGGGAACAAAAAGATGAGGGGAAAAGCTGTCTGATATCCAGCTGCCGATACAAACCATCCTATGAGTGATGCGCAGCAAGGAGAAACCTAAGCCCAGTTTATTTAGAAGAGACCGGGGCATAGATAGACATCATGTGAAAGTCAAGCCCACCAAGGCCTCTGCAAAAATCTTGAACCACAAAGCGAGACTTATAAAGATCCACCCCAATCCATTAATTCCTATCTCTTCACAAATAACCACACCATCAGAAAGGACCCCTCTGGTTTAGGAGCTGAGGAGTAACATCCAAAAGTGCAAATGGGCACGAAAGGGATTCCATCTCATCCTTCATGGGCTCGTAACCACTGATGCCCGATCAGGGTTTAGAGGGTCTTTAGAGGTGCATGGCCGTCCCTTATAGGAAGTTAGTGGAAGTCGAAATGTATGCACCCAACAATAAAGGCAAGTAAAACCCCTCTACAGAGCAGCAAATGTGATAGCAGGTTAGTACAACCCCCAGATCAGGAATATACTGACTTGGTTTTGAACATGGGTGTCGGCGTCTTTGCATCTAAATCAGTGACGCCTGGGTTCGCTGGAACAACACCCCAGCCATCGCAGTAGTATCACTCCCAGCCCCTCATCCAACTCAGCACTCGGCGTTCATTGATGGAGACACTCATCTAGCATGTGACATGTTTGTGATCATCAAGGGAGGACAGGGGGCAGTGGAATGGGCTACGCCTTGCAAGTGTTTCTGACTGAACGGGTGTAGGGTGGAGATATGAATCATGAAATGGACCTGTAGACGGCTCCACTATGATGGATGAATATCCGGATCCTATAGCTTTTCACGAGTTGGAGAGGCGGAGGAGGACAGAGTTTAGAGGTAGGGACTGGCGACCCCCCTGTGAGATTGGGGTTAAATTTTGTAATATTTGGTATAAATTAATGTTCGGAAAAGAGCGACAACTTTCTCTCATTTGACCCCGACGCACGGCACCCCCCCCGCACTTTCGCTTCAAACGAGATACAGCACGCTCCGTCCTGGCCTCTCTGGTGCAACGTACATACGAGGACCAGAACAGCCGTCAACAAACTGCGGTTGATAAACTAAAGGGGGCTTAAGGAAAGGCCGTAGGAATTTCCAAGCACGCATCCAGAATATGACTGTTGATAGCAGGTAGGGAATGCTTGGTCTAATACTGGGACCACTCATAAGGGAGAGAAGAGCCCAGGAATACAGGTTCTGTAGCTAAATTATTCTAGAAAGAAGAGGTTCGAATCACGACTCTCTAATACCGGTGCAACTGGGAACCCAACAAAAGAACCATGCTCACCAGGGAATACCCCCGACCAGCCAGTCTACAAGATTAATGCCCTCTCATCAAAGCCTTGTTACGCTTTTTCCCATTGACTAGAGTTACATCAATAGCAAGGGGAACCAATACCCCCGCAACACAACCGACACCATCAGGACCAACCCGACACCATCATTTTTTATAGTAGCTCATAAGGAAGGTCTTTCTACCATATGGGCAACGGTTGCGGAACAGATAACATGCCCTGAGGAGGAACAGGCATAGGGCAAGACCAGAAGGGACTTGTTTTTTCATTAGATTAGAACTATAGTGGGAAAACTCCTAGCTCACATTTGCAAACCCCATTTTACCGTTTCAACAGTTAGCATGCATTTTGCTCAAAGAAGTTGTAAATAATACGAAAATAGTGGATGTTCGATGAAAAAAAATGGAAATCAAAATATCACAAACAACGTGGTATATAACACAAAAATACTCTTAGAAACTGTAAAAGACCTCAAACATTTGAACACACAAATACCCATGTAGTGAGCATCCAGATTAAGGATGGTAAATAGTTCTGCTGAACTGCAAGGGAGGCCCATCACTGGATTATCAATGACCAACACCTCCGCAAAAAGCCAGGAGAAGAGAGGAGAAGATCTGTTGTAGACAAAGGATAGAAAAAATACCCACGAAAGCCCCCCACTACTGACATGGACAACGGTCCCTATTGATATCTAAGGTGAAGACGTTGCACAGGGTGGTGTTTTGTGGGTCGTTTTGGTGTGTGTACTTAGCTTGTCCCTTAGGCTTTCTTGGTCTTTCTTATGGTCTTTTCTCCTTGGTCACACAGAGCTAGTTTTTATTCAGTTGCGGCCTCTTTGCTGGTTCCCCCATTGTAAAAAAAGAAAAAACTCTCTCCAATGTCCTCTACATCCCCTCTCTTTCCGGTGTGAACCTCCTCTCAGTCAATGCTGTGGCTCATTCCATCCCTTTTTTTTTTTTTTTTTTTTACATAGGGAGGAACCAGGAAAGGGAACATCTAATAAAACCTAGCCCTATGTGACCGAGGAAGAAAAACCAAAGAAGAAGACTAGAGGACATGACCAAAAGTCCGCTAAGACAAAAGATCCGAAGACAAAAGGACGAAAAGACTAGGGGACAAAAGACCGAGGGACACAAAACTAATTACTAGGAGGACAAAGGACTAAGGGCCTTCCGAGCACCACCCCCACCTCCAAGCAACACTGTTCCTCCCCAACCAACAAAACACCACTGTAACCTCCAAGAGCAACACAGAAAAAGAAGGAAAGGCATGCAAGCAAAGGTCTTGCTGATCTAAGATTAAAACACTGCAGGGCATCACTCCTGTAACAGGCCAGTGCATCAGGGCATCACTCCTTTAGCAAACCAGCACATACTCTCAGCAGCCTAGTAACATGTCGCTAGGTCACCCATGCAGATCAGCAAGCTCTGCAAAGACGACCAGAGCGCGGCATGCAACAAAAAACAGGACAGGGCCAAAGCTAACACTAACAAGGGCGCGATATGGCAGGTCCGTTCGTCCCGGGCTGACAGACTGGATCATTCTGAGCTTCTTCACCACAAGGCTATCTGCCTTGCCCTTGGCCACCTTCACCAAGCCATCGCCAGGGACTGGATGCGCACCCAGACGGATCTTCGACACCTTGATAATGGCGCCTTCTGTCAAGATTGGTGGCGTGGCCTAGATTGCTCTCTCACAGTGGCTTCCTTTGCAAGCTTATGGGCCACCCCCCCGATATATTGCACCATGATTGGGGTCGCTCCCGGTGACCAGGAGCCTAATACCCGCACCATGGAAATGACAATCCCCATGGCCCCAGCGCTCCCTACAATCCTAGACCCAATCCCAGACCCAGCCCAAGCCCTAGATCTAGACCCCTGCTCTAGACCCTGACCCAGACCCAGACAAAATAGGAACCTAATGCCAAGCAAATGATAACAAAGGAGACAGACGTAACAAAAAAATGACCTCAAAGGGAAGCGGTCATACCGTGCATGCGGACAAACCGCCAGAACACAGCAGGATCAAGGGGCTTGGTAAAGGGGTCAGCACAGTTGTCCTTAGTGTTAACATAGACAACCTTCAGCCGATCATCCTCAACCAACTCCTTGATATAATGATGAATCACATCAATGTGATTGCTGCGAGGAATCAGCTGCCAGTCATTGGCCCAACTCAGGGACCGCAGGTTGTCACCCTGAATGGTGACAGTGACAGATCTGCGCTAAGATCCAGATCAAGATCTAGATCTTGATACTGTCTCTGTCTTCTTTCCTCTTGTACCTGCCCAGACCAGTCTTTTAGGTTTTCGCTTTGCTTCCAGTTGTCTTTCTTCTTTTCTGGTTGCCTCCCTGCTTTTGGCTTGTTTTTGCAGTTTCTCCCTTAGTTTTCTTCCCCTAGTTCAGTTTCCACCCTTAGTTGCCTCCTTAGTTTCCCCCTCAGTTGCCTCCTTAGTTCCCCCCCCCCCCCCCCCCCCCCCCCCTCCCCCCCTTTTTTCTCTTAGTTTCTTGCATAGTTTTCCTTTTAGTCCTCCTTAGTTTGCATCTCCTCTTTCATTCTTCTGATCCGGTGACTGTTCGAGGTTGCAATGTTTTGGCCCCCCCCTTCATAGGTCTTTTTTCTTAGTAGTCCTAGCCCCTTCTCTTGGGCTTCCTGTTTTTGGCTTCTTCCTTGCCTCTCTGGTTTGTTTGTCTTCTGTTCCTGTCCTCCTTTGTCCCTTACGTCGCCCAGGTGGTGTCCGTCCCTTAGCTGTCCCTTAGCCGTTCTTGTCTTTTTCTTTGGTCTTTTCTCCTTGGTCACAAAGGGCTAGGTTTTATCAGTTGCGCCTTTTCCTGGTTCCCCCCTTTGTAAAAAAAAAAAAAAAAAAAAACACCTAGCCCCTTCTCTTGGGCTTCCTGTTTTTGGCTTCTTCCTTGCCTCTCTGGTTTGTTTGTCTTTTGTTCCCGTCCTCCTTTGTCCCTTACGTCACCCAGGTGGTGTCCGTCCCTTAGCTGTCCCTTAGTCGTTCTTGTATTTTTCCTTTGGTCTTTTCTCCTTGGTCACAAAGGGCTAGGTTTTATCAGTTGCGCCTTTTCCTGGTTCCCCCCTTTGTAAAAAAAAAAAAAAAAAAAAAAAAAGTGGTACACGGTAACCCCAGATAAGCCCTCAATTTTTCAACCACTGCACCTCCCTGGCTGTCTGAGCCAGGGCTTGATACTCGGCCTCACTAGAGTTAATAGCAACAGTTGGCTGCCGCTTGCTCATCCAGTTCACTAGGCACCCAGCAGCAAGAACAGCATAGCCAGTCTGAGATCTCCTGTCAGAACCCTAAGTGCGCCTACTTTGCATATTGTAGGAGTGGCACCACCATTCAAACTGAATCCTCTGTGTCGCTGGTTTGTTTCGGGAGACCCACCTCCTGGGGTGAAAGTCCTTTCACAACTAAAAAAAAAAGCAAAAAACATATCAGGCCTGGTGCACGTAGCCAAGTCTAGAAAAGCACCAACCAGGGAGAGGTACTGGCTGTTAGAGGGCAGGGGCTGTCCAGGAGGATCAGTGACAGTGCACTTGGCCATGGGGGAAGAGAACTTGGGCTTGGCTGCAGAGGTGAGACCAAACTGCTCCACCAGATCAACAATGTAAGAGTGCTGGGAGAGGTTGATCTAAACACATGCCATCAGAGTCAAGTGCAACATGCTTATTAAGTGAGAGAAACTGGACAGGCACACCCAAATCCTTCACCTCCCAGCCAGCAGCTTCCATAGCCTTGATCAGCAAAGCATACAAAGCCAGATCATCAAAAGCACAGAAAAAATCATAAACATAGGTCAGAATATAGCTCCACCCACCAAAGGAATCCTGTCTAAAGTACAGAGCTGGTTCTGGCTTGCTCATCACAAACTCATGAGCAATCAAAACCTGCTTGACCTCCATGCTCCAAGCCCTGGGTGCCTGCTTCAGACAAAAAAGGGACTTGACAAGTTTGCGTACAAGGGGAATGCCATTAGGACCAAGCACCTTGAAACCCTCAGGCTGGTGACAGTACAAATCCAGACCAGGTTCCAAGACAGCATTGAGAAAAGCTGTCTTGATATCCAGCTGCCGAACAAACATCTTCCTATGAGTGATGGCAGCAAGGAGAACCCTAAGCCCAGCTTTAGAAGAGACCGGGGCATAGACATCATGAAAGTACAAGCCCAGGCCTCTGCAAAAATCTTGAACCACAAAGCGAGCCTTATAACGCTCCACCAATCCATTAATTCCTATCTTCTTCACAAATAACCACCTTCCAGACAGGACCCTCTGGTTAGGAGGCTGAGGAGTAACAATCCAAGTGCCATGGGCACGAAAGGATTCCATCTCATCCTTCATGGCTAGTAACCACTGATCCCGCTCAGGGTTAGAGGGGTGCATGGCGTCCCTATAGGACAGTTCAGTGGAAGTCGAAATGTATGCACCCACATAAAGGCAGTCAACCCCTACATGAGCAACATGTGTATCAGCAGGTAGTACAACCCCCAGATCAGGAATACTGACTGGTTGAACAGGGTCGGCATTCTTTGCCTCTAAATCAGTGAAGCCTGGGTCGACTGGAACACCCCAGCCATACGCAGTATCACTCCCAGCCCACTCATCCAACTCATCACTCAGGCGTTCCTTGATGGATGACAAATCATCTAGCATTGACATGTTTGTATCACCAGGGAGGACAGGGGGCAGTGGAATCGGTACTGCCTGCAAGTCGTCTGAACGGGTGTAAGGGTGGAGATATGAATCATGCAATGGACCTGTAGAAGGCTCCACTATGATGGATGAATATCCGGATCCTATAGCTTCACGAGTGAGAGGAGGCACAGAGTAGGGCCTGGCGACCCCCTGAGATTCGGGTAAATTAATGTTCGGAAGGACTTTAGACCCCCGCCCGCCCTTTCGCTTCACACGAGATACAGCACGATCAGTCCCTGGCCTGTGATGCAACGTCATACGAGGACCAGGACAGCCGTCAACAATCTGGGTTGCTAAAGGGCTTAAGGAATTTCCAGCAGCATCCAGCATATGACTGTTGATAGCAGTAGGGATGCTGTCTACATACTGGGACCCATCATAAGGGGAGAGCCCAGGAATACAGTTGTAGCTAAACTATTCATAGAAGAGCACATCACGACTCTCTACTACCTGGTGCAACTTTGGAACCCAAACAAAATAACCCTTGCTCACCAGGGAATACCCGACCAGTCTACCAGATAATGCCCTCTCATCAAGCTTGTTACGCTTTTTCCCATTGACTAGAGTTACATAGCAAGGGGAACCAAATACCCGCAACAACGACACATCAGGAACCACACCATAGAGTAGCTCATAAGGAGTCTTTCTACCCTGATTGGGCAGACGGTTGCGAAGATAACATGCACTGAGGAAGGCATAGGGCCAGAAGGACTCTGGTAGCTTAGACTCTAAGTGAAAACTCCTAGCCACATTCTGCAAAACCCCATTGTACCGTTCAAGAGTAGCATTCTGCTCAGCAGTGTACATCATCGACAACTCGTGGACTGCCCCAACCTTGATCAACCATTCCTCAAACCACGTAACCAAAAATTCCTTAGCCCTGTCAGACCTCAAACATTTGAACACAAACCCATGTAGCTGAGTCATCCAGCTAAGGATGGTAGTCTGAACTGCCAAGGGAGCCTCATCCCTGGATCTCAAGGCCAACACCTCAGCAAAGCCAGAGAATTGATCTGTGAGACACAGGATATAAAACTCCCCACGCAAGCCCCTGACATGGAAAGGTCCCATGATATCTAAGTGAAGACGTTGCAAAGGTGGTGTTTGTCCCTTAGCTGTCCCTTAGGCTTTCTTGTCTTTTTCTATGGTCTTTTCTCCTTGTTCACAAAGGGCTAGGTTTTATCAGTTGCGCCTTTTGCTGGTTCCCCCATTTGTAAAAAAAGAAAAAACTCTCTCCAATGTCCTCTACATCCCTCTCTTTCCGGTGAACCTCCTCTCAGTCAATGCTGTGGCTCATTCCCATCCCTTTTTTTTTTTTTTTTTTACATAGGGAGGAACCAGGAAAGGGAACATCTAATAAAACCTAGCCCTATGTGACCGAGGAAGAAAAACCAAAGAAGAAGACTAGAGGACATGGACCAAAAGTCCGCTAAGACAAAAGATCCGAAGACAAAAGACGAAAAGACTAGGGGACAAAAGACCGAGGGACACAAACTAATTACTAGGAGGACAAAGGACTAAGGGCCTTCCGAGCACCACCCCCACCTCCAAGCAACACTGTTCCTCCCCAACCAACAAAACACCACTGTAACCTCCAAGAGCAACACAGAAAAAGAAGGAAAGGCATGCACCCGAAGGTCTTGCTGATCTAAGATTAAAACACTGCAGGGCATCACTCCTGTAACTAGCCAGTGCATCAGGGCATCACTCCTTTAGCAAACCAGCACATACTCTCAGCAGCCTAGTAACATGTCGCTAGGTCACCCATGCAGATCAGCAAGCTCTGCAAAGACGACCAGAACGCGGCATGCAACAAAAAACAGGACAGGGCCAAAGCTAACACTAACAAGGGCGCGATATGGCAGGTCCGTTCGTCCCGGGCTGACAGACTGGATCATTCTGAGCTTCTTCACCACAAGGCTATCTGCCTTGCCCTTGGCCACCTTCACCAAGCCATCGCCAGGGACTGGATGCGCACCCAGACGGATCTTCGACACCTTGATAATGGCGCCTTCTGTCAAGATTGGTGGCGTGGCCTAGATTGCTCTCTCACAGTGGCTTCCTTTGCAAGCTTATGGGCCACCCCCCCGATCTTTTGCACCATGATTGGGGTCGCTCCCGGTGACCAGGAGCCTAATACCCGCACCATGGAAATGACAATCCCCATGGCCCTAGCGCTCCCTACAATCCTAGACCCAATCCCAGACCCAGCCCAAGCCCTAGATCTAGACCCTGCTCTAGACCCTGACCCAGACCCAGACAAAATAGGAACCTAATGCCAAGCAAATGATAACAAAGGAGACAGACGTAACAAAAAAATGACCTCAAAGGGAAGCGGTCATACCGTGCATGCGGACAAACCGCCAGAACACAGCAGGATCAAGGGGCTTGGTAAAGGGGTCAACACAGTTGTCCTTAGTGTTAACATAGACAACCTTCAGCCGACCATCCTCAACCAACTCCTTGATATAATGATGAATCACATCAATGTGATTGCTGCGAGGAATCAGCTGCCAGTCATTGGCCCAACTCAGGGACCGCAGGTTGTCACCCTGAATGGTGACAGTGACAGATCTGCGCTAAGATCCAGATCAAGATCTAGATCTTGATACTGTCTCTGTCTTCTTTCCTGTTGTACCTGCCCAGACCAGTCTTTTAGGTTTTCGCTTTGCTTCCAGTTGTCTTTCTTCTTTTCTGGTTGCCTCCCTGCTTTTGGCTTGTTTTTGCAGTTTTCTCCCTTAGTTTTCTTCCCCTAGTTCAGTTTCCACCCTTAGTTGCCTCCTTAGTTTCCTCCTCAGTTGCCTCCTTAGTTCCCCCCCCCCCCCCCCCCCCCCCTCCCCCCCTTTTTTCTCTTAGTTTCTTGCATAGTTTTCCTTTTAGTCCTCCTTAGTTTGCATCTCCTCTTTCATTCTTCTGATCCGGTGACTGTTCGAGGTTGCAATGTTTTGGCCCCCCCCTTCATAGGTCTTTTTTCTTAGTAGTCCTAGCCCCTTCTCTTGGGCTTCCTGTTTTTGGCTTCTTCCTTGCCTCTCTGGTTTGTTTGTCTTCTGTTCCTGTCCTCCTTTGTCCCTTCCGTCGCCCAGGTGGTGTCCGTCCCTTAGCTGTCCCTTAGCCGTTCTTGTCTTTTTCTTTGGTCTTTTCTCCTTGGTCACAAAGGGCTAGGTTTTATCAGTTGCGCCTTTTCCTGGTTCCCCCCTTTGTAAAAAAAAAAAAAAAAAAAAAAACTCCTAGCCCCTTCTCTTGGGCTTCCTGTTTTTGGCTTCTTCCTTGCCTCTCTGGTTTGTTTGTCTTTTGTTCCCGTCCTCCTTTGTCCCTTACGTCACCCAGGTGGTGTCCGTCCCTTAGCTGTCCCTTAGCCGTTCTTGTATTTCTCTAATTAGAGAACAAGAAGATGCTGACCAATGCGGACCTTCAAAAGGAGACCTGCTGACTGAGAATCCAAGAAAGAGGGATAGAGTCTTAGCAGCACAACACCTGCCTAAGGCAAGAAAACACTAAAAATCGCGGATGAGAGGGAGGAGATGGAGGATTCTGAGAGGCAGGAGGAAGTGGGTGGGGCTCGGAAGAAGGGAATCAGGAGAGAGCTGCTTCTGAAGTACTAAGGATGGGGGTCGGGTGGTCCCGAATTAACTTGAAGAGAATAGCCTGCCCCCCTCCAGTAGGCTGACCTCTTATGCTGACCTCTGGAGGGGGCAGAGTGGCGGATTAGACTGCATGAGCGTCTATAACACTCAAATGGGGCACTGAGCAGCTCCCATAGCCGCGAAATTGCAGTCGCTCCAGCCGAATTGGCCGAAGCAGCTTCGCAGCAAAGTCAAAAGGCGGGCGGAGAGCAGACATTGCTAGGGCGAAAAAAGGACCTCCAGCTCCAATTGTCGCCTCAAAGCTTTGTCTACTAGGTATCTCAGCAGCTGAAATGAAGGAGCAGGGATGAGAGGGAGGAGATGGAGGATTCTGAGAGGAAGGAGGAAGTGGGTGGGGCTCGGAAGAAGGGAATCAGGAGAGAGCTGCTTCTGAAGTACTAAGGATGGGGGTCGGGTGGTCCCGAATTAACTTGAAGAGAATAGCCTGCCCCCCTCCAGTAGGCTGACCTCTTATGCTGACCTCTGGAGGGGGCAGAGTAGCGGATTAGACTGCATGAGCGTCTATAACACTCAAATGGGGCACTGAGCAGCTCCCATAGCCGCGAAATTGCAGTCGCTCCAGCCGAATTGGCCGAAGCAGCTTCGCAGCAAAGTCAAAAGGCGGGCGGAGAGCAGACATTGCTAGGGCGAAAAAAGGACCTCCAGCTCCAATTGTCGCCTCAAAGCTTTGTCTACTAGGTATCTCAGCAGCTGAAATGAAGGAGCAGTGATGAGAGGGAGGAGATGGAGGATTCTGAGAGGCAGGAGGAAGTGGGTGGGGCTCGGAAGAAGGGAATCAGGAGAGAGCTGCTTCTGAAGTACTAAGGATGGGGGTCGGGTGGTCCCGAATTAACTTGAAGAGAATAGCCTGCCCCCCTCCAGTAGGCTGACCTCTATGCTGACCTCTGGAGGGGGCAGAGTGGCGGATTAGACTGCATGAGCGTCTATAACACTCAAATGGGGCACTGAGCAGCTCCCATAGCCGCGAAATTGCAGTCGCTCCAGCCGAATTGGCCGAAGCAGCTTCGCAGCAAAGTCAAAAGGCGGCCGGAGAGCAGACATTGCTAGGGCGAAAAAAGGACCTCCAGCTCCAATTGTCGCCTCAAAGCTTTGTCTACTAGTATCTCAGCAGCTGAAATGAAGGAGCAGGGATGAGAGGGAGGAGATGGAGGATTCTGAGAGGAAGGAGGAAGTGGGTGGGGCTCGGAAGAAGGGAATCAGGAGAGAGCTGCTTCTGAAGTACTAAGGATGGGGGTCGGGTGGTCCCGAATTAACTTGAAGAGAATAGCCTGCCCCCCTCCAGTAGGCTGACCTCTTGTGCTGACCTCTGGAGGTGGCAGAGTGGCGGATTAGACTGCATGAGCGTCTATAACACTCAAATGGGGCACTGAGCAGCTCCCATAGCCGCGAAATTGCAGTCGCTCCAGCCGAATTGGCCGAAGCAGCTTCGCAGCAAAGTCAAAAGGCGGGCGGAGAGCAGACATTGCTAGGGCGAAAAAAGGACCTCCAGCTCCAATTGTCGCCTCAAAGCTTTGTCTACTAGGTATCTCAGCAGCTGAAATGAAGGAGCAGGGATGAGAGGGAGGAGATGGAGGATTCTGAGAGGCAGGAGGAAGTGGGTGGGGCTCGGAAGAAGGGAATCAGGAGAGAGCTGCTTCTGAAGTACTAAGGATGGGGGTCGGGTGGTCCCGAATTAACTTGAAGAGAATAGCCTGCCCCCCTCCAGTAGGCTGACCTCTTGTGCTGACCTCTGGAGGGGGCAGAGTGGCGGATTAGACTGCATGAGCGTCTATTACACTCAAATGGGGCACTGAGCAGCTCCCATAGCCGCGAAATTGCAGTCGCTCCAGCCGAATTGGCCGAAGCAGCTTCGCAGCAAAGTCAAAAGGCGGGCGGAGAGCAGACATTGCTAGGGCGAAAAAAGGACCTCCAGCTCCAATTGTCGCCTCAAAGCTTTGTCTACTAGGTATCTCAGCAGCTGAAATGAAGGAGCAGGGATGAGAGGGAGGAGATGGAGGATTCTGAGAGGCAGGAGGAAGTGGGTGGGGCTCGGAAGAAGGGAATCAGGAGAGAGCTGCTTCTGAAGTACTAAGGATGGGGGTCGGGTGGTCCCAAATTAACTTGAAGAGAATAGCCTGCCCCCCTCCAGTAGGCTGACCTCTTATGCTGACCTCTGGAGGGGGCAGAGTGGCGGATTAGACTGCATGAGCGTCTATAACACTCAAATGGGGCACTGAGCAGCTCCCATAGCCGCGAAATTGCAGTCGCTCCAGCCGAATTGGCCGAAGCAGCTTCGCAGCAAAGTCAAAAGGCGGCCGGAGAGCAGACATTGCTAGGGCGAAAAAAGGACCTCCAGCTCCAATTGTCGCCTCAAAGCTTTGTCTACTAGGTATCTCAGCAGCTGAAATGAAGGAGCAGGGATGAGAGGGAGGAGATGGAGGATTCTGAGAGGCAGGAGGAAGTGGGTGGGGCTCGGAAGAAGGGAATCAGGAGAGAGCTGCTTCTGAAGTACTAAGGATGGGGGTCGGGTGGTCCCGAATTAACTTGAAGAGAATAGCCTGCCCCCCTCCAGTAGGCTGACCTCTTATGCTGACCTCTGGAGGGGGCAGAGTGGCGGATTAGACTGCATGAGCGTCTATAACACCCAAATGGGGCACTGAGCAGCTCCCATAGCCGCGAAATTGCAGTCGCTCCAGCCGAATTGGCCGAAGCAGCTTCGCAGCAAAGTCAAAAGGCGGCCGGAGAGCAGACATTGCTAGGGCGAAAAAAGGACCTCCAGCTCCAATTGTCGCCTCAAAGCTTTGTCTACTAGGTATCTCAGCAGCTGAAATGAAGGAGCAGGGATGAGAGGGAGGAGATGGAGGATTCTGAGAGGCAGGAGGAAGTGGGTGGGGCTCGGAAGAAGGGAATCAGGAGAGAGCTGCTTCTGAAGTACTAAGGATGGGGGTCGGGTGGTCCCGAATTAACTTGAAGAGAATAGCCTGCCCCCCTCCAGTAGGCTGACCTCTTATGCTGACCTCTGGAGGGGGCAGAGTGGCGGATTAGACTGCATGAGCGTCTATAACACTCAAATGGGGCACTGAGCAGCTCCCATAGCCGCGAAATTGCAGTCGCTCCAGCCGAATTGGCCGAAGCAGCTTCGCAGCAAAGTCAAAAGGCGGGCGGAGAGCAGACATTGCTAGGGCGAAAAAAGGACCTCCAGCTCCAATTGTCGCCTCAAAGCTTTGTCTACTAGGTATCTCAGCAGCTGAAATGAAGGAGCAGGGATGAGAGGGAGGAGATGGAGGATTCTGAGAGGCAGGAGGAAGTGGGTGGGGCTCGGAAGAAGGGAATCAGGAGAGAGCTGCTTCTGAAGTACTAAGGATGGGGGTCGGGTGGTCCCGAAATTAACTTGAAGAGAATAGCCTGCCCCCCTCCAGTAGGCTGACCTCTTATGCTGACCTCTGGAGGGGGCAGAGTAGCGGATTAGACTGCATGAGCGTCTATAACACTCAAATGGGGCACTGAGCAGCTCCCATAGCCGCGAAATTGCAGTCGCTCCAGCCGAATTGGCCGAAGCAGCTTCGCAGCAAAGTCAGAAGGCGGCCGGAGAGCAGACATTGCTAGGGCGAAAAAAGGACCTCCAGCTCCAATTGTCGCCTTAAAGCTTTGTCTACTAGGTATCTCAGCAGCTGACATGAAGGAGCAGGGATGAGAGGGAGGAGATGGAGGATTCTGAGAGGAAGGAGGAAGTGGGTGGGGCTCGGAAGAAGGGAATCAGGAGAGAGCTGCTTCTGAAGTACTAAGGATGGGGGTCGGGTGGTCCCAAATTAACTTGAAGAGAATAGCCTGCCCCCCTCCAGTAGGCTGACCTCTTATGCTGACCTCTGGAGGGGGCAGAGTAGGCGGATTAGACCTGCATGAGCGTCTGTAACACTCAAATGGGGCACTGAGCAGCTCCCATAGCCGCGAAATTGCAGTCGCTCCAGCCGAATTGGCCGAAGCAGCTTCGCAGCAAAGTTAGAAGGCGGCCGGAGAGCAGACATTGCTAGGGCGAAAAAAGGACCTCCAGCTCCAATTGTCGCCTCAAAGCTTTGTCTACTAGGTATCTCCGCAGCTGACATGAAGGAGCAGGGATGAGAGGGAGGAGATGGAGGATTCTGAGAGGAAGGAGGAAGTGGGTGGGGCTCGGAAGAAGGGAATCAGGAGAGAGCTGCTTCTGAAGTACTAAGGATGGGGGTCGGGTGGTCCCAAATTAACTTGAAGAGAATAGCCTGCCCCCCTCCAGTAGGCTGACCTCTTATGCTGACCTCTGGAGGGGGCAGAGTAGCGGATTAGACCGCATGAGCGTCTGTAACACTCAAATGGGGCACTGAGCAGCTCCCATAGCCGCGAAATTGCAGTCGCTCCAGCCGAATTGGCCGCAGCAGCTTCGCAGCAAAGTTAGAAGGCGGCCGGAGAGCAGACATTGCTAGGGCGAAAAAAGGACCTCCAGCTCCAATTGTCGCCTTAAAGCTTCGTCTACTAGGTATCCTTCTCTTGGGCTTCCTGTTTTGGGCTTCTTCCTTGCCTCTCTGGTTCGTTTGTCTTTTGTTCCTGTCCTCCTTTGTCCCTTACGTCGCCAAGGTGGTGTTCGTCCCTTCGCTGTCCCTTAGCCTTTCTTGTCGTTTTCTTTGGTCTTTTCTCCTTGTTCACAAAGGGCTAGGTTTTATTAGTTGCGCCTTTTCCTGGTTCCCCCCTTTGTAAAAAAAAAAAACCCTTTGACCGGGACACCCCCTCCTCCCTCTACACTAAGGTTGTGGTCCTTCCTGCGTATAACCACCTTGGGCGCGATATGGCAGGTCCGTTCGTCCCGGGCTGACAGACTGGATCATTCTGAGCCTCTTCACCACAAGGCTATCTGCCTTGCCCTTGGCCACCTTCACCAAGCCATCGCCAGGGACTGGATGCGCACCCAGACGGATCTTCGACACCTTGATAATGGCGCCTTCTGTCAAGATTGGTGGCGTGGCCTAGATTGCTCTCTCACAGTGCTTCCTTTGCTAGGTTATGGGCCCACCCCCCCGATCTTTTGCACCATGATTGGGGTCACTCCCGGTGACCAGGAGCCTGATACCCGCACCATGGAAATGACAATCCCCATGGCCCCAGCGCTCCCTACAATCCCAGACCCAATCCCAGACCCAGCCCAAGCCCTAGATCTAGACCCTGATCTAGACCCTGCCCCAGACCCAGCCAAAGCCTCAGCTCTAGACCCTGATCTAGACCCTGACCTAGATTCAGCCCAAGCCCAAGATCAAGACCCTGCCCCAGATCAGAATCAGGTTCCAGATTTAAACACAGCTCACGACCACATTCCAGATCTGGGTCTAGATCTGGACCGAGATCAAAGTCCAGATCTGCGCTAAGATCCAGATCAAGATCTAGATCTTGATACTGTCTCTGCTTCTTTCCTGTCGTTTACCTGTCCAGACCAGTCTTTTAGGATTTTGCTTTGCTTCCAGTTGTCTTTCTTCTTTTCTGCTTGCCCTGCTTTTAGCCTGTTTCCGCAGTTTCTCCCTTAGTTTGCTTCCCCTAGTTCAGTTAACACCTTTAGTTGCCTCCTTAGTTTCCCCCTAAGTTGCCTCCTTAGTTCCCCCCCCCCCCCCCCCCCCCCTCCCCCCCTTTTCTCTCTTAGTTTCTCGCATAGTTTTCCTTTTAGTCCTCCTTAATTTGCATCTCTTCTTTCAGTCTGCTGATCCGGTGACTGTTAGAGGTTGCAATGTTTTGGCCCCCCCCTTCATAGGTCTTTTTTCTTCGTAGTCCTAGCCCCTTCTCTTGGGCTTCCTGTTTTGGGCTTCTTCCTTGCCTCTCTGTTTTGTTTGTCTTCTGTTCCTGTCCTCCTTTGTCCCTTCAGTCGCCAAGGTGGTGTTCGTCCCTTCGCTGTCCCTTAGCCTTTCTTGTCTTTTTCTTTGGTCTTTTCTCCTTGGTCACAAAGGGCTAGGTTTTATTAGTTGCGCCTTTTCCTGGTTCCCCCCTTTGTAAAAAAAAAAAAACCCTTTGAACGGGACACCCCCTCCTCCCTCTACACTAAGGTTGTGGTCCTTCCTGTGTATAACCACCTTTTTTTTTTTTTTTTTTTTACATAGGGAGGAACCAAGAAAGGGAACATCTGATAAAACCTAGCCCTATGTGACCGAGGAAGAAAAACCAAAGAAGAAGATTAGAGGACATGGACCAAAAGTCCGCTAAGACAAAAGATCCGAAGACAAAAGACGAAAAGACTAGGGGACAAAAGACCGAGGGACACAAACTAATTACTAGGAGGACAAAGGACAAAGGGCCTTCCGAGCACCACCCCCACCTCCAAGCAACACTGTTTCTCCCCAACCAATAAAACACCACTGTAACCTCCAAGAGCAACACAGAAAAAGAAGGAAAGGCATGCACCCGAAGGTCTTGCTGATCTAAGATTAAAACACTGCAGGGCATCACTCCTGTAACAGGCCAGTGCATCAGGGCATCACTCCTTTAGCAAACCAGCACATACTCTCAGCAGCCTAGTAACATGTCGCTAGGTCACCCATGCAGATCAGCAAGCTCTGCAAAGACGACCAGAGCGCGGCATGCAACAAAAAACAGGACAGGGCCAAAGCTAACACTAACAAGGGCGCGATATGGCAGGTCCGTTCGTCCCGGGCTGACAGACTGGATCATTCTGAGCCTCTTCACCACAAGGCTATCTGCCTTGCCCTTGGCCACCTTCACCAAGCCATCGCCAGGGACTGGATGCGCACCCAGACGGATCTTCGACACCTTGATAATGGCGCCTTCTGTCAAGATTGGTGGCGTGGCCTAGATTGCTCTCTCACAGTGGCTTCCTTTGCAAGCTTATGGGCCACCCCCCCGATCTTTTGCACCATGATTGGGGTCGCTCCCGGTGACCAGGAGCCTAATACCCGCACCATGGAAATGACAATCCCCATGGCCCCAGCGCTCCCTACAATCCCAGAACAAATCCCAGACCCAGCCCAAGCCCTAGATCTAGACACTGATCTAGACCCTGAACCAGATCCAGCCCATTCCCCAGATCTAGACCCTGCTCTAGACCCTGACCCAGACCCAGACAAAATAGGAACCTAATGCCAAGCAAATGATAACAAAGGAGACAGACGTAACAAAAAAATGACCTCAAAGGGAAGCGGTCATACCGTGCATGCGGACAAACCGCCAGAACACAGCAGGATCAAGGGGCTTGGTAAAGGGGTCAGCACAGTTGTCCTTAGTGTTAACATAGACAACCTTCAGCCGATCATCCTCAACCAACTCCTTGATATAATGATGAATCACATCAATGTGATTGCTGCGAGGAATCAGCTGCCAGTCATTGGCCCAACTCAGGGACCGCAGGTTGTCACCCTGAATGGTGACAGTGACAGATCTGCGCTAAGATCCAGATCAAGATCTAGATCTTGATACTGTCTCTGTCTTCTTTCCTGTTGTACCTGCCCAGACCAGTCTTTTAGGTTTTCGCTTTGCTTCCAGTTGTCTTTCTTCTTTTCTGGTTGCCTCCCTGCTTTTGGCTTGTTTTTGCAGTTTCTCCCTTAGTTTTCTTCCCCTAGTTCAGTTTCCACCCTTAGTTGCCTCCTTAGTTTCCCCCCCAGTTGCCCCCTTAGTTCCCCCCCCCCCCCTCCCCCCCTTTTTTCTCTTAGTTTCTTGCATAGTTTTCCTTTTAGTCCTCCTTAGTTTGCATCTCCTCTTTCATTCTTCTGATCCGGTGACTGTTCGAGGTTGCAATGTTTTGGCCCCCCCCTTCATAGGTCTTTTTTCTTAGTAGTCCTAGCCCCTTCTCTTGGGCTTCCTGTTTTTGGCTTCTTCCTTGCCTCTCTGGTTTGTTTGTCTTCTGTTCCTGTCCTCCTTTGTCCCTTACGTCGCCCAGGTGGTGTCCGTCCCTTAGCTGTCCCTTAGCCGTTCTTGTCTTTTTCTTTGGTCTTTTCTCCTTGGTCACAAAGGGCTAGGTTTTATCAGTTGCGCCTTTTCCTGGTTCCCCCCTTTGTAAAAAAAAAAAAAAAAAAAACACCTAGCCCCTTCTCTTGGGCTTCCTGTTTTTGGCTTCTTCCTTGCCTCTCTGGTTTGTTTGTCTTTTGTTCCCGTCCTCCTTTGTCCCTTACGTCACCCAGGTGGTGTCCGTCCCTTAGCTGTCCCTTAGTCGTTCTTGTATTTTTCTTTGGTCTTTTCTCCTTGGTCACAAAGGGCTAGGTTTTATCAGTTGCGCCTTTTCCTGGTTCCCCCCTTTGTAAAAAAAAAAAAAAAAAAAAAAAGTGGTACACGGTAACCCCAGATAAGCCCTCAATTTTTTCAACCACTGCACCTCCCTGGCTGTCTGAGCCAGGGCTTGATACTCGGCCTCACTAGAGTTAATAGCAACAGTTGGCTGCCGCTTGCTCATCCAGTTCACTAGGCACCCAGCAGCAAGAACAGCATAGCCAGTCTGAGATCTCCTGTCAGAACCCTAAGTGCGCCTACTTTGCATATTGTAGGAGTGGCACCACCATTCAAACTGAATCCTCTGTGTCGCTGGTTTGTTTCGGGAGACCCACCTCCTGGGGTGAAAGTCCTTTCACAACTAAAAAAAAAGCAAAAAACATATCAGGCCTGGTGCACGTAGCCAAGTCTAGAAAAGCACCAACCAGGGAGAGGTACTGGCTGTTAGAGGGCAGGGGCTGTCCAGGAGGATCAGTGACAGTGCACTTGGCCATGGGGGAAGAGAACTTGGGCTTGGCTGCAGAGGTGAGACCAAACTGCTCCACCAGATCAACAATGTAAGAGTGCTGGGAGAGGTTGATCTAAACACATGCCATCAGAGTCAAGTGCAACATGCTTATTAAGTGAGAGAAACTGGACAGGCACACCCAAATCCTTCACCTCCCAGCCAGCAGCTTCCATAGCCTTGATCAGCAAAGCATACAAAGCCAGATCATCAAAAGCACAGAAAAAATCATAAACATAGGTCAGAATATAGCTCCACCCACCAAAGGAATCCTGTCTAAAGTACAGAGCTGGTTCTGGCTTGCTCATCACAAACTCATGAGCAATCAAAACCTGCTTGACCTCCATGCTCCAAGCCCTGGGTGCCTGCTTCAGACAAAAAAGGGACTTGACAAGTTTGCGTACAAGGGGAATGCCATTAGGACCAAGCACCTTGAAACCCTCAGGCTGGTGACAGTACAAATCCAGACCAGGTTCCAAGACAGCATTGAGAAAAGCTGTCTTGATATCCAGCTGCCGAACAAACATCTTCCTATGAGTGATGGCAGCAAGGAGAACCCTAAGCCCAGCTTTAGAAGAGACCGGGGCATAGACATCATGAAAGTCAAGCCCAGGCCTCTGCAAAAATCTTGAACCACAAAGCGAGCCTTATAACGCTCCACCAATCCATTAATTCCTATCTTCTTCACAAATAACCACCTTCCAGACAGGACCCTCTGGTTAGGAGGCTGAGGAGTAACAATCCAAGTGCCATGGGCACGAAAGGATTCCATCTCATCCTTCATGGCTAGTAACCACTGATCCCGCTCAGGGTTAGAGGGGTGCATGGCGTCCCTATAGGACAGTTCAGTGGAAGTCGAAATGTATGCACCCACATAAAGGCAGTCAACCCCTACATGAGCAACATGTGTATCAGCAGGTAGTACAACCCCCAGATCAGGAATACTGACTGGTTGAACAGGGTCGGCATTCTTTGCCTCTAAATCAGTGAAGCCTGGGTCGACTGGAACACCCCAGCCATACGCAGTATCACTCCCAGCCCACTCATCCAACTCATCACTCAGGCGTTCCTTGATGGATGACAAATCATCTAGCATTGACATGTTTGTATCACCAGGGAGGACAGGGGGCAGTGGAATCGGTACTGCCTGCAAGTCGTCTGAACGGGTGTAAGGGTGGAGATATGAATCATGCAATGGACCTGTAGAAGGCTCCACTATGATGGATGAATATCCGGATCCTATAGCTTCACGAGTGAGAGGAGGCACAGAGTAGGGCCTGGCGACCCCCTGAGATTCGGGTAAATTAATGTTCGGAAGGACTTTAGACCCCCGCCCGCCCTTTCGCTTCACACGAGATACAGCACGATCAGTCCCTGGCCTGTGATGCAACGTCATACGAGGACCAGGACAGCCGTCAACAATCTGGGTTGCTAAAGGGCTTAAGGAATTTCCAGCAGCATCCAGCATATGACTGTTGATAGCAGTAGGGATGCTGTCTACATACTGGGACCCATCATAAGGGGAGAGCCCAGGAATACAGTTGTAGCTAAATTATTCATAGAAGAGCACATCACGACTCTCTACTACCTGGTGCAACTTTGGAACCCAAACAAAATAACCCTTGCTCACCAGGGAATACCCGACCAGTCTACCAGATAATGCCCTCTCATCAAGCTTGTTACGCTTTTTCCCATTGACTAGAGTTACATAGCAAGGGGAACCAAATACCCGCAACAACGACACATCAGGAACCACACCATAGAGTAGCTCATAAGGAGTCTTTCTACCCTGATTGGGCAGACGGTTGCGAAGATAACATGCACTGAGGAAGGCATAGGGCCAGAAGGACTTTGGTAGCTTAGACTCTAAGTGAAAACTCCTAGCCACATTCTGCAAAACCCCATTGTACCGTTCAACAGTAGCATTCTGCTCAGCAGTGTACATCATCGACAACTCGTGGACTGCCCCAACCTTGATCAACCATTCCTCAAACCACGTAACCAAAAATTCCTTAGCCCTGTCAGACCTCAAACATTTGAACACAAACCCATGTAGCTGAGTCATCCAGCTAAGGATGGTAGTCTGAACTGCCAAGGGAGCCTCATCCCTGGATCTCAAGGCCAACACCTCAGCAAAGCCAGAGAATTGATCTGTGAGACACAGGATATAAAACTCCCCACGCAAGCCCCTGACATGGAAAGGTCCCATGATATCTAAGTGAAGACGTTGCAAAGGTGGTGTTTGTCCCTTAGCTGTCCCTTAGGCTTTCTTGTCTTTCTCTATGGTCTTTTCTCCTTGGTCACAAAGGGCTAGTTTTTATCAGTTGCGCCTTTTGCTGGTTCCCCCATTTGTAAAAAAAGAAAAAACTCTCTCCAATGTCCTCTACATCCCTCTCTTTCCGGTGAACCTCCTCTCAGTCAATGCTGTGGCTCATTCCCATCCCTTTTTTTTTTTTTTTTTTACATAGGGAGGAACCAGGAAAGGGAACATCTAATAAAACCTAGCCCTATGTGACCGAGGAAGAAAAACCAAAGAAGAAGACTAGAGGACATGGACCAAAAGTCCGCTAAGACAAAAGATCCGAAGACAAAAGACGAAAAGACTAGGGGACAAAAGACCGAGGGACACAAACTAATTACTAGGAGGACAAAGGACTAAGGGCCTTCCGAGCACCACCCCCACCTCCAAGCAACACTGTTCCTCCCCAACCAACAAAACACCACTGTAACCTCCAAGAGCAACACAGAAAAAGAAGGAAAGGCATGCAAGCAAAGGTCTTGCTGATCTAAGATTAAAACACTGCAGGGCATCACTCCTGTAACAGGCCAGTGCATCAGGGCATCACTCCTTTAGCAAACCAGCACATACTCTCAGCAGCCTAGTAACATGTCGCTAGGTCACCCATGCAGATCAGCAAGCTCTGCAAAGACGACCAGAGCGCGGCATGCAACAAAAAACAGGACAGGGCCAAAGCTAACACTAACAAGGGCGCGATATGGCAGGTCCGTTCGTCCCGGGCTGACAGACTGGATCATTCTGAGCTTCTTCACCACAAGGCTATCTGCCTTGCCCTTGGCCACCTTCACCAAGCCATCGCCAGGGACTGGATGCGCACCCAGACGGATCTTCGACACCTTGATAATGGCGCCTTCTGTCAAGATTGGTGGCGTGGCCTAGATTGCTCTCTCACAGTGGCTTCCTTTGCAAGCTTATGGGCCACCCCCCCGATCTATTGCACCATGATTGGGGTCGCTCCCGGTGACCAGGAGCCTAATACCCGCACCATGGAAATGACAATCCCCATGGCCCCAGCGCTCCCTACAATCCTAGACCCAATCCCAGACCCAGCCCAAGCCCTAGATCTAGACCCTGCTCTAGACCCTGACCCAGACCCAGACAAAATAGGAACCTAATGCCAAGCAAATGATAACAAAGGAGACAGACGTAACAAAAAAATGACCTCAAAGGGAAGCGGTCATACCGTGCATGCGGACAAACCGCCAGAACACAGCAGGATCAAGGGGCTTGGTAAAGGGGTCAGCACAGTTGTCCTTAGTGTTAACATAGACAACCTTCAGCCGACCATCCTCAACCAACTCCTTGATATAATGATGAATCACATCAATGTGATTGCTGCGAGGAATCAGCTGCCAGTCATTGGCCCAACTCAGGGACCGCAGGTTGTCACCCTGAATGGTGACAGTGACAGATCTGCGCTAAGATCCAGATCAAGATCTAGATCTTGATACTGTCTCTGTCTTCTTTCCTGTTGTACCTGCCCAGACCAGTCTTTTAGGTTTTCGCTTTGCTTCCAGTTGTCTTTCTTCTTTTCTGGTTGCCTCCCTGCTTTTGGCTTGTTTTTGCAGTTTCTCCCTTCGTTTTCTTCCCCTAGTTCAGTTTCCACCCTTAGTTGCCTCCTTAGTTTCCCCCTCAGTTGCCTCCTTAGTCCCCCCCCCCCCCCCCCCCCCCCCCCCCCTCCCCCCCTTTTTTCTCTTAGTTTCTTGCATAGTTTTCCTTTTAGTCCTCCTTAGTTTGCATCTCCTCTTTCATTCTTCTGATCCGGTGACTGTTCGAGGTTGCAATGTTTTGGCCCCCCCCTTCATAGGTCTTTTTTCTTAGTAGTCCTAGCCCCTTCTCTTGGGCTTCCTGTTTTTGGCTTCTTCCTTGCCTCTCTGGTTTGTTTGTCTTCTGTTCCTGTCCTCCTTCGTCCCTTCCGTCGCCCAGGTGGTGTCCGTCCCTTAGCTGTCCCTTAGCCGTTCTTGTCTTTTTCTTTGGTCTTTTCTCCTTGGTCACAAAGGGCTAGGTTTTATCAGTTGCGCCTTTTCCTGGTTCCCCCCTTTGTAAAAAAAAAAAAAAAAAAAAACTCCTAGCCCCTTCTCTTGGGCTTCCTGTTTTTGGCTTCTTCCTTGCCTCTCTGGTTTGTTTGTCTTTTGTTCCCGTCCTCCTTTGTCCCTTACGTCACCCAGGTGGTGTCCGTCCCTTAGCTGTCCCTTAGTCGTTCTTGTATTTTTCCTTGGTCTTTTCTCCTTGGTCACAAAGGGCTAGGTTTTATCAGTTGCGCCTTTTCCTGGTTCCCCCCTTTGTAAAAAAAAAAAAAAAAAAAAAAAAAAGTGGTACACGGTAACCCTAGATAAGCCCTCAATTTTTTCAACCACTGCACCTCCCTGGCTGTCTGAGCCAGGGCTTGATACTCGGCCTCACTAGAGTTAATAGCAACAGTTGGCTGCCGCTTGCTCATCCAGTTCACTAGGCACCCAGCAGCAAGAACAGCATAGCCAGTCTGAGATCTCCTGTCAGAACCCTAAGTGCGCCTACTTTGCATATTGTAGGAGTGGCACCACCATTCAAACTGAATCCTCTGTGTCGCTGGTTTGTTTCGGGAGACCCACCTCCTGGGGTGAAAGTCCTTTCACAACTAAAAAAAAAAGCAAAAAACATATCAGGCCTGGTGCACGTAGCCAAGTCTAGAAAAGCACCAACCAGGGAGAGGTACTGGCTGTTAGAGGGCAGGGGCTGTCCAGGGGGATCAGTGACAGTGCACTTGGCCATGGGGGAAGAGAACTTGGGCTTGGCTGCATAGGTGAGACCAAACTGCTCCACCAGATCAACAATGTAAGAGTGCTGGGAGAGGTTGATCTGAACACACCTGCCATCAGAGTCAAGTGTAACATGCTTATTAAGTGAGAGAAACTGGACAGGCACACCCAAATCCTTCACCTACCAGCCAGCAGCTTCCATAGCCTTGATCAGCAAAGCATACAAAGCCAGATCATCAAAAGCACAGAAAAAATCATAAACATAGGTCAGAATATAGCTCCACCAACCAAAGGAATCCTGTCTAAAGTACAGAGCTGGTTCTGGCTTGCTCATCACAAACTCATGAACAATCAAAACCTGCTTGACCTCCATGCTCCAAGCCCTGGGTGCCTGCTTCAGACAAAAAAGGGACTTGACAAGTTTGCGTACAAGGGGAATGCCATTAGGACCAAGCACCTTGAAACCCTCAGGCTGGTGACAGTACAAATCCAGACCAGGTTCCAAGACAGCATTGAGAAAAGCTGTCTTGATATCCAGCTGCCGAACAAACATCTTCCTATGAGTGATGGCAGCAAGGAGAACCCTAAGCCCAGCTTTAGAAGAGACCGGGGCATAGACATCATGAAAGACAAGCCCAGGCCTCTGCAAAAATCTTGAACCACAAAGCGAGCCTTATAACGCTCCACCAATCCATTAATTCCTATCTTCTTCACAAATAACCACCTTCCAGACAGGACCCTCTGGTTTGGAGGCTGAGGAGTAACAATCCAAGTGCCATGGGCACGAAAGGATTCCATCTCATCCTTCATGGCTAGTAACCACTGATCCCGCTCAGGGTTAGAGGGGTGCATGGCGTCCCTATAGGACAGTTCAGTGGAAGTCGAAATGTATGCACCCACATAAAGGCAGTCAACCCCTACATGAGCAACATGTGTATCAGCAGGTAGTACAACCCCCAGATCAGGAATACTGACTGGTTGAACAGGGTCGGCATTCTTTGCCTCTAAATCAGTGAAGCCTGGGTCGACTGGAACACCCAGCCATACGCAGTATCACTCCCAGCCCACTCATCCAACTCATCACTCAGGGCGTTCCTTGATGGATGACAAATCATCTAGCATTGACATGTTTGTATCACCAGGGAGGACAGGGGGCAGTGGAATCGGTACTGCCTGCAAGTCGTCTGAAAGGGGTGTAAGGAGTGGGATATGAAGCATGCAATGGACCGGTAGAAGGCCTCCCACTTAGATGATGAATATCGGATCCTACGCTTCACGAGTGATAGGAGGCACAGAGTAGGGCTGAGCGACCCCTGAGATTCGGTAAAATTATGTTCGGAAGGGACTTTAACCCCGCTCTCCCCGCCCTTTCGCTTCACACGAGATACAGCACGATCAGTCCCTGGCCTGTGATGCAACTTCATACGAGGACCAGGACAGCCGTCAACAATCTGGGTTGCAAAGGGCTTAAGGAATTTCCAGCACGCATCCAGCATATGACTGTGATAGCAGTAGGGATGCTGTCTACATACTGGGACCCATCATAAGGGGAGAGCCCAGGAATACAGTTGTAGCTAAACTATTCATAGAAGAGCACATCACGACTCTCTACTATCTAGGTTTGCAACTTGGGAAACCAAACAAAATAACCCATGCTCACAGGAATACCGACAGTCTACCAGT
>JACBWV010000482.1:0-21854 GCA_013435795.1 Chlamydomonas sp. ICE-L
CAGCCAGCAATCAGGACGACCCACATACCAATCACAATGCTCCGACCCATACACGCACACATCACGATATGCTCAAGAGCGAGAAGACGAGAGAAGGAAGGCGCCCATAAACACATATCACAGGGCTGCCAGACAGCCAATCGGCAGCATACCAATCCCATATGCTCAGGGCCCTACCAATCACATATCAGTGCCAGTCAGCCCATATCCAATCCACGCTCAGCCCCATACCAATGCAGAGCATGCTCACGCCCCAGTCAGCCGCATAAGAACATCACATACTACACACCAGTCGCGTGAAAGAGGGCCCATACCAATCACATGCATTCAGCCCATACCCACTCACATCATTGCCCTCAGCACTCGCGCCGTGCTCAGCGCCCAGTCATCCCTACCAATCACATGCTCAGCCAGCATCGGACCCATACCAATCACATGCTCCGACCAGTCCGGCACCTCATACCAATCACACAATGCTCAGCCCTACCACTCACATCTTCAGCCATCAGCCATACCATACACCTTCAGCCAGTCCAATCCCATACCATTACGGCGCAGCGCCACCAATCACACCGCTCACCAGCCAGTTCAGCCCATACCATCACACCGATCAGCCAGTCAGCCAGACCCAACACACATGCTCGCCAGTCAACCCATACCAATCACATGCTCAGCCCGAACAGCCCATACAATCACAATGCATCAGACCCAGATCAGTGCCCATAACCAATCACATGCTCAGCCAGCGACCCATACAGCCCAATCACATCCTCATCCCCATACCATCACATGCTCAGCCTCAGGCCAGACCAATCACATGCCTCAGCCAGCAACCAACCAATCACATGCTCAGCCCACATACCCACATCACAAATTCCACGCCCAGTCAGCCATAGCCAATCACATGCTCAGCCAGTCAGCCCATACAAATACACATGATCAGCCCAGTTCGCCCATACCAATCACAGGCTACAGCACCACATACCACTCACAGCTCAGCTCATACACATCACATGCTCAGCCCATACCAATCACATCCACTCAGCCAGTCAGCCATACCAATCACATGCTCCAGCCAGTCAGCCCATACCATCACCAATGCCAGCCAGTCAGCCCTTACCAATCACACCCATGCTCAGCCAGTTCCGCCCAACCAATCCAATGCTCAGGCCAGTCCCCCATACCAATCACAACATGCTAACAGCCATCAGCACATACCAACACACAATGCTCAGCCAGCAGCCAACACCAAATCACAGTGCTACAGCCAGCCCAGCCCTACATACCAAGCACATGCTCAGCCCCCCCAGTCAGCCCACCCATACCAATCACATGCTCAAGCAGTTCCCGCCCATACCCAACCACATGCTCAGCCAGTCAGCCATACCAACTCACTGCTCAGCCCAGTCATCCCATCCCCCACACTCAATCACATGCTCAGCCAGTCAGCCCATACCACTCACATGGCATCAGCCAGTGCAGCCCCAATAGCACAAGCACATGCTCATCTCCTACCAATCACATCGAGCTCAGCCAGTCAGCCCATACACTCAACATGCTCATCACCAGTCAGGCCCATACCAAATCACAACCCCTGCTCAGGCCAGTCATCCGCATACCAATCACATGCGCATGCCAGCAGCCCATACAATCACCGTGCTCAAGCCCATACAATCACATGCTCGCGCCTCATACCAATCACATGCTCAGCCCCTACCAATCAATTCAGAGCCAGTCAGCCCCATACCAATCACATGCCCCCAGCTCCAGGCAGCCCCATACCAATCACATGCCAGGCCTAGTCCAGTCCCTACCATTCACCTTCCGCAGCCCACCAATACACATCCGCCAGTCAGCCCACCAGCACATGACTCAGCCCATACCAATCACATGCTCAGCCAGTCAGCCCATACCAATCACTTACTCAGCCAGTCAGCCCATACCAATCACATGCTCAGCCCATACCAATCACATGCTCAGCCAGTCAGCCCATACCAATCACACGCTCAGCCCATACCAATCACATGCTCAGCCAGTCAGCCCATACCAATCACATACTCAGCCAGTCAGCCCATACCAATCACATGCTCAGCCCATACCAATCACATGCTCAGCCAGTCAGCCCATACCAATCACATGCTCAGCCAGTCAGCCCATACCAATCACATGCTCAGCCAGTCAGCCCATACCAATCACATGCTCAGCCCATACCAATCACATGCTCACCAGTCGAGCCCATACCAATCACATGCTCCCCGCAGACCCCAGTCAGCCCATACCATCACTGCTCTGCCAGTCAGCCCATAACATCAACATGCTCAGCCATTCCAGCCCATACCAACCACATGCTCAGCCAGTCAGCCCACTCCATCACAAACATGCTCGCCAGACAGCCCCAGACCAACATGGCTCCAGAGCAGTACACGCCGCATAACCAATCACATGCCAGGCCATTCAGTGGAGCCCATACCGAATACACATGCTCAGCCCATACCAATCACATGCTTCAGCCATCACCCATACCATCACATCTCAGCCAGTTCATAGAGACCATCCAACACATGCTCAGCCCTACCAATCCACATGCTCAGCCAGTCAGCCATACCAATCACAGCTCACAGAGCCGTTCAGCCCATACCAATCACAATGCTCCGGCCAGTCAGCCTAACCCAATACACTTCTCAGCCCTACCATCACATGCTCAGCTCATACCAATCACTGCTCAGCCCACACACAATACACATGCTCACATCCAGTCCGGCCCATACCAATCAATGCTCAGCCAGTAGCCCATCCAATCACATGCTCAGGCCCAGTCGGCCCATACCAAGTCACATCTCAGCCCATAACCATACACAATGCCCCAGCTCTAACCAATCACCTCAGCCCAACCAATCACATGCTCATCAGAGAGTCCAGTCAGACACCATAACCAAACACATGCTCGGCCAGTCAATCCCATACACAAGTACACATGCTCATCCAGTCATCTCCATACCGAATCACATGCCAGCCCCGTCCAGGCAGCCCTACCATCACATGCTCCGCCAGTCAGCCCAGTACACCAAATCACCATGCTCAGCCAGTCAGCCCATACACACACCCATGCTCAGGCCAGTCAGCACCATACCAATCACATGCTCAGGCCAGTCAGCCCATACCAAACTCACATCTCAGGAACCATCAGCCCATACCATCCATGCTCAGCCAGTCAGCCCATACCAATCCCTGCTCAGGCCCATACCAATCACCATGCTCATCCATTCAGCCCATAACCAATCACAATGCTCAGCCCATACACCAAAATCAACTCTCAGCCAGTCAGCCCCTACCAATCAACAATGCTCATCCATTCATCCCAATACCAATCACATGCTCAGGCCCATATACCACTCCATGCTCAGCCAGTCAGCCCATACCATCACCATGTCACCAAGTCAGCCATACCATCACATGCTCAGACCCATACAATCACATCACTCAGCCAGAACACAAAAAGAAAAATGTTCAGCCAGTCAGCCCATACCAATCACATGCTCAGCCAGTCATAACCCATACCATCACATGCATCCGCCAGTCAGCCCATACCAATCACATGCTCACGCCAAGATTCACCCATACCAATCACATGCTCAGTCCCATTACCAATCACATGCCAGACACGTCCTCCCTACCAATCAACATCTCAGCCAGTCAGCGCCATACCATCAATGCTCAGGGGCCAGTCAGCCCATACCAATCCACAAACGATGCCAGAGCCCTACCCCAAATAACGATCTCACCGCAGTCGCCCATACCAATCCACATGCTCCGCCCATACCAATCACATGCTCATCCATCAGTCAGACCCATACCACAATCACAAATGCTCAGCCCAACAATCACATGCTCAGCCCAGTCATCACATAGCATCGACATCACATGCTCACACCGTACACACAAATCACCTGCTCAGCCAGTCAGGCCCCATCCACCATCCCCACATGCTCAAGGCCCAGTCATCACGCCCATACCAATCACATGCTTCACCCATACCAGACACACACATTCTCAGCCAGTCAGCCCCCACCAATCACATTCTCAGACCAGTCAGCCCATACCAATCACATGCTCAGGCCAGTCAGAGCCCAGTAATAGACCATCACATGCTCAGCCATCGCCCATACCAACCACATGCTCAGGACACAGTCCGTGCCTGACTACCATCACATGCTCAGCCAGGTCCAGCCCATACCATCACATGCCAGCCATTCAGCCCTACCAATCACATGCTCAACGACGTCAGCACCATCCCAAGCACATGCTCAGCATCCTACATCACATGACCCAGGCCACCCAGCCCATAACCAATCACAATGCTCAGCCAGTCAGCCCATAGACCAATCACATGCTCGCCCAGTCAGGCCCATACCAATCACATGCTCCAGCCAGTCAGGCCCATAAACCAATCACATGCTCTCTCACATACCAATCACATAGCACAGCCATACCAGCACATGCTCAATGCCATTCAGCCTCATAACCAATCACATGCTCAGCACATCCACCAATACCAATCACATGCTCAGACCAGTCAGAGAGGAAGCCCATAAAACCAATCACCATGCTCACCACGCAAACCAATCACATGACTCAGCAGTCAGACCCATACCATCACATGCTCGACCCATACCAATCACATGCTCATCACAGTCAGCCCATAAGCAAATTACATGCTCAGCCAGTCACCCATACCAATCACCTGCTCAGCCCATACCACTCACATGCGACAGCCAGATCAAGCCCATAACCAATTCACACTAAAACGACTCAACTCCCATACCAATCACATTGCTCACCCACGTCATCACCCATAAAACCAATCACATACTCAGCCAGTCACCCATACCAATCACGCAATCAGCTCAGCCCATACCAATCACAACTGCTCAGCCGTCATCCCATACACCAATCACGACAGCTCAGCCAGGCAGCCGCAATAACAATCCCAATGCCTCTCAGCCAACAGCCATAACCAATACACATGCTCAGTACCACTACCAATACACATGCTGCATCCAGTCAGCCCATACAATCACATGCGTTCCAGAGAGCAGGACCAGTCAAGCCCATAAAAAAGAAGGTGGGGGGGAGGGGAAGCACCAAGGGGACAACACTACGGGTGATAGAGGAAACTAACCGGAAGTGTCGCAGCGCTGCAGAGCGGGAGGAGCGCTTCCCCGTGCATGAGTGCGAACATTCGGCGACGAAAGGGGGAGGGCGCCAGTGGGGCGCGAACAGTGGCATTGACTATGGCATGCACATGGGAGCTCGTACGGTGAAGAAAACCAACTCTCGCGAGGTGACACATCCAGAATCGTGGGCTTGCACACACTGGCCCAACCCACCGTTGGGAGAGCGCGCGCACGCACAATGCTCAGCCCCGTCCCGCCCAGACCATCCAGCTCACCAGTCCAGCATACCATCACATGCCAGCCAGTCACCCATACCCAACATGCTCACCCATACCAATCACTCTCAGCCAGTCAGCCCATACCAATCACATGCTCCGTCAGCCCATACCAATCCCAATCTCAGCCAGTCCGCCCATACCACTCAATGCTCAGCCGTCACCCATAGCCAATCACATGCTCATCCAGTCGCCAATACCAATCACAATCTCAGCCATTCAGCCCATACCACCACTCTCAACCAGTCAGCCTACCATCACAGCCAGCCAGTCAGGGCCCATACCATCAATCACATGCCAGCCAGTCCGCCCATACCAATCACAATGCTCTCACCATCAGCCATATTAATCACATGCTCAGCCCATACCAATCACATGCTCAGCCCAGTCAGGCCCATACCAATCACATGCTCAGATGCTCATCCCATACCAATCACATGCCTCAGCTCAATACCAATCACAGCTCAGCTCTACCAATCACATGCTCCTGCCAGTCAGCCCATACCAATCACTCTCACCCATACCAACACATGCTCGCCCGTCAGCCCATACCATCAACATGCTCAGCCATTCAGCCCATACCAATCACACATGCTCATCCATTCAGCCCATAACCATCAGCATGCTCAGCCAGTCAGCCCATACCAAGCACATGCTCAGCTCATACCAATCACATGCTCAGCCAGTCAGCCCATACCAATCACATGCTCAGCCCATCAGCCAATACCAATCAATCACATGCTCCGCCAGTCATGCCCCATACATCACATGCTCAGCCAGTCAGCCCATACCAATCACATGCTCAGCTCATACCAATCACATGCTCAGCCCATACCAATCACATGCTCAGCCAGTCAGCCCATACCAATCACATGCTCAGCCAGTCAGCCCATACCAATCACATGCTCAGCCAGTCAGCCCATACCAATCACATGCTCACCCCAACCAATCACATGCTCAGGCCAGTCATCCCATACACGTACATGCTCAGCTTCAGCCCATAACCAAATCAACATGCCCATCCATCAGCCCATAACCATCACACGCTCAGGTCCATACAATCACATCTCACCAGTCAGCCTACCAATCACATACTCAGCAAGTCAGCCCATACCCATCACATCTCAGCCCATACCATCAATCACATGCTCGCCAGTCCTCCATACCATCACATGCTCAGCCAGTCAAGCCCATACCAATCACATGCTCAGGCAGTCCAGCCCAGACAAATCACAGCTCAGCCCATACCAAATCACATGCTCGCCAGTCATCCCATCCAATCACAATGCTCAGCCATCAGCCCATACCAATCACCTGCTCAGGCCAGTCAGCCCATACCATCACATGCTCAGCCAGTCAAGCCCCATACCAACCACATGCTCAGCCCGAGTCAGCCATACCAATCAACCTGCTCCGTCCAGTCAGCCCATACCAATCACATGCTCAGCCAGTCAGCCCATACCAATCCCTGCTCAGGCCCGTCAGCCATACCAATCACATGCTCAGCCCATACCAATCACATGCTCAGCTCATACCAATCACATGCTCAGCCCATACCAATCACATGCTCAGCCAGTCAGCCCATACCAATCACATGCTCAGCCAGTCAGCCCATACAAATCATTGCCTCAGTCCAGTCAGCAATACCAACACATGTCAGGGCCAGTCATCCCATACTCAACCACATGCTTCAGGCCAGTCCAGCCCATACCATCACATGCTCAGCCAGTCAGCCCATACCAATCACATGCTCAGCCAGTCAGCCCATACCAATCACTAACTCAGCCAGTCAGCCCATACCAATCACATGCTCAGCCCATACCAATCACATGCTCAGGTCCACCAGTCGCCCGTTATGGTTTTTTTTTTTTTATTTGTACCACTCTCACATGCTCAGCCCATACCAATCACATTCTCACTCCATCCAATCACAATGCTCAGCCATATACCAATCAATGCTCACATCAGGAGAAGCCCATACCAATCACATTCGCATCCCATACCAATCACATGCTCAGCCAGTCATCCCATACCAATCAAATGCTCATCCAGTCAGCCCATACCAATCACATGCTCAGCCAGCACCCATACCATCACATGCCTCCGCCAGTCCGCCCATACCAATCACATCTCACATCAACCATCACATGCTCACCAGTCCCACATACCAATCCATGCTCCGCCCAACTCAATCACATGCTTATCCCAGTCAGCCCCTACAATCACATTCTCCAGCCAGTCAGCCCATAACCAATCACATACTCCCCCATACCACATACGCTCAGCCATTCATCCCATACATCACATGCTCACCCATACCAATCACATGCCTCAGCCAGTCAGCCTCATACCAATCACATGCTATCCCATACCAAATCACAGGCTCATACCCAAACACAATCACATGCTCAGCCCCTACTCAGTCACATGCTCAGGCCATTCAGCCACATACCAATCACATGCTCGCCAGGCAGCCCATACCCAATCACATGCTCGCCCGTCACCCATACCAACCACATGCTTCAGCATCAGCCGCATACCAAGCACATTCTCAGCCAGTCCGGCCCATACCATCACTGCTCAGCCATCACCCATACCAACCACAATGCGCACCAGTCAGCCCATACCAATCACTGCTCGGCCGTCAGCCATACCAATCACATGCCAGCCAGTCATGCCCCATACCAATCACATGCTCACCCATACCCAATCACATGCTCGCCAGTCAGCCTGCCATACCAATCACATGCTCCGCGAGTCAGCCCATACAATCACATGCTCAGCCATCAGACCCATACCAATCACAATGCTCACCAGTCCAAGCCCTACCAATCACATGCTCGAGCCAGTTCAGCCCATACCAATCAATGCTCAGCCTTCAGCCCATACCAATCCACATGCCAGTCCAAGTCACCCATACCAATCACATGCCGCCAGTCAGCCCATTACCAATCACATTCTCAGCCAGTCAGCCCCATACCAATCACATGCTCAGCCAGTCAGCCATACCATCCCTGCTCATCCAGTCTCCCATACAATCACATGCGCACCAGTCAGCCCATCCATCAATGCTCAGCCACCCATCCATGCTCAGCATCAGCCCAGACCAATCACATGCTCAGCCGATACCAATCACATGCTCAGCCAGTCAGGCCCATTACCAATCACATGCTCGCCAGTCCAGGCCCATACCAAATCAATGCTCAGCCCGTCCGCCGCCCATACCAATCACCTGCTCAGCCATTCAGCCCATCCAATCACTTGCTCAGCCCAGTCAGCCCATACCAATCACATGCTCAGCCCAACCAATCACACAGCCCGTCAGCCTAGACGCAAGCCATGCGCATGCCCATACCAAGCACAGGGCTCACCAGTCAGCCAGCCAACAACAGGCTCAGCCAGCGCCCATACCAACACATCGCACCAGCAGCCCATACCAAGCACAGCTCAGCCGGGCAGCCCAGTACCAATCCACATCGCAGCCCCTCCCACTCCAAGCTCACCAGTCAGCCATACCATCACATCTGCGCAGCCATGCAGACCATACCAAGCACACACAAGTTCACCAGGCACCCATACCATCACATGCTCACCATCAGACCCTAACAACACAGGCGCAGCCATCAGCCCCTCCAACACAAGGCGCGCCAGCAGCCCAGACCAATCACATGCTCGCCAGCCAGCCCAGACACCCACCGGCTCGCCAGGCAGGGCCCATACCAAGCACAGGCGCAGCCAGTCACGAGCCCATACCAAGCACAGTGCTCACCAGTCGGCCCATAGCAATGCACATGGCTAGCCCATACCAATCACAATGCTCAGCGCAGTCAGCCCATACTACCAATCACATACTCCGCCCATACCTATCACCGGCTCACCAGGCAGCCATACCAGCACATGCGCAGCCCTACCACGCACAATACTCAGCAGTCAGGCCCAGACAATCACACATGCTCAAGCCCATCCAATCCCCACAGGCTCAGCCAGGCAGCCCATACCAATCACATGCTCAGCCAGTCAGCCCATACCAATCACATGCTCAGCCAGTCAGCCCATACCAATCACCTGCTCAGCCCATACCAGCACATGCTCAGCCAGTCAGCCCATACCAATCACATGCTCAGCCATCACCCATACAATCACCGTGCGCAGCCGTCCGACGATAACCAACCCACATGCTCAGCCCATCCGAGGCCCATACCATCAAATGCTCAGTCCAGTCAGGCCCATACCAATCACATGCTCAGCCAGCACCCTACCACTCACATGCTCGCCCAGTCGCCAGACTAATCACATTCTCAGCCAGTCAGCCCATACCAAAGTAACTGGGGCTCAGCCAGGCGCCATACCAATTCACATGCTTCAGCCAGTCACCCATACCAATCACATGCTCAGCCAGTCCAGCCCAACCAATCACAGTCTCAGCCCATACCAGTCACATGCTCAGCAGCTCATACCAGCACATGGCTCAGCCATACCATCACCCATCTCAGCCATCGCCCAGACATCACATGCTCAACAGTCGGATCCTAGAGCCCATACCAATCACATGCTCGCCAGTCCAGCCCATAACCAATACGGCTCACCAGTTACCCAGACCAAGTACAGGCTCAGCCAGTCGCCATACATCACCTGGCTAGCCCAGTCAGCCCATACCAATCACATGCTCAGCCAGTTCAGCCCTACCATCCACATGCCAGCAGGCCAGCCCATACAACCACATGCGCAGCCCAACATCACACCAATGCTCAGCCGCAGCCCCATAACCACTCACAGCTCAGCCCATACCAACCATGCTCAGCAGTCGCCCTACCAACACATGCTCACCAGTCACCCGACCAATCACATGCTCAGCCCAGACCAAGGCACGGAGCCACCATGCCCCTACCAATCACGGCTCAGCCCAACCATCACATGCGAAGCCAGTCAGCCATACCAATCACATGCTCGCCAGTCAAGCCCAGACCAATCCGGGCTCACCAGTCAGCCCAGACCAAAGCAGGCGCATCCAGCAGACCAGAACCATCACAGGCTCAGCAGGGCGCCGACCAAGCACAGGCTCAGCCAGGCAGCCCAGACCACCACAGGCGCAGCCCAACCCATCACATGCTCAGACAGGCAACCAGACCAATCACAGGCGCAGCCCGACAACCAAGCACAGGCGCGCCCAGGCAGCAGCCCAGACCACGCACAGGCTCAGCCCATCAGGCCCAGACCATCACATGCTCAGCCAAGTGCAGCCAGCCAATCACAGGCTCAGCCAGGCCAGGCCCATACAAGCACAAGGCCAGCCCCATACCAAGCACATGCTCAGCCAGTCACCCATACCAGCACAGGGCGCACCAGTCAGACCAGACCATCACATGCTCAAGCAGTCAGCCCATACCCAAGCACATGCTCAGCCAGTCAGTCCCATACCAGCACATGCTCAGCCAGGCGCCCATACCAATCACGGATGCTCAGCAGCCAGTCAGCCCATACCAATCCACATGCTCACCAGTCAGGCCCATAACCAACACAGGCTCAGTCCCGTCAGCCCATACCAAGCAATGCGCAGCCACAAGGTCCATACCCCATACCAAGCACTGCTCAGCCCATACCAATCACATGCTCAGCCAATCAGCCCATCCAATCCATACTCAGCCATCAGCCCAACCAATCACTGCTCAGTCATTCAGAGCCCATACGCAATCACAAATGCCTCAGCCAGTCGCCCAAAACCATCACAATGCCTCCCGCCCAGTCCAGCCCATACCAATCACATGCTCATCCCTTACCACCACATGGCGGCACCATTCAGGGCCCATACCCAATCAACAGGCTCAGCCAGTCCCCCGATACCAATCACAGTCTCAGGCCCTTCAGCCCATATAAACCATCAAGCTCAACCAGTCAGCCCATACCAATTCACTTCTAATCCCAGACCGCACATCACATGCTCAGCTCATACCAATCACAAACACTCCCAGCCTCCTACCACTCAATGCCACAAAAACACGCCATTCATCCCATAGCCAATTCCATGCTCAGCCCAGGCATCCCCTACCAATCACACCTGCTCAGCCATAACAATCACATGCTAACCATCAGCCCTACAAATCACATGCTCAGCCAGGCAGCTCCCATACAAATCACAATACTCACCATCACTCAGCCATACCAATCACATGCTCAGCCAGTCAGCCCCTACCACTCACATGGCTCAACCATGTCAGCCCATACCAAACACATGCTCAACCTTCAGCCCATACCAATCACTGCTCAGCCTCATACCAATCACATGGCTCGAGCGCATACCAATCACAATGCTCACGCATACATCACATGCTCAGCCATCAATCAGCCCCATACCAATCACAATGCTCCGGCCAGTCAGGCCATACCAATCACATGCTCAGCAGTCAGCCCATAACCAATCACATGCTCAGCAATCCGCCCATATCATCACATGCTCAGCCAGTCAACCCATACCATCACATGCGCAGCCCATACCAATCACATGCTTCACCAGTCGCCCATAACCAATCACATAGCTCACCAATCACCATACAAATCACATGCTCACCCATACCATGCACGTGCTCAGTCCATCACCCAGACCAACCAAAGCTCAGCCAGTCAGCCCATACCAATCCCAAGCGCAGCCGTCAGCCCATACCAATCCCATGCTCAGCAAGGTCCCCAAACCATACAAACTATGCTCATCCAGTCGCCCTAACCAATCACATGCCAATGCCACAGCCCTATACCAATCACCAATGCTCATCCCAGTCAGACCAGACCAATCACTGCCTCTACCATCCAGCCCTTACCAACCACATGCTCAGCCAGTCGCCCATAAACAATCACATGCTCTCAGCCAGTCAGCCCATACCAATCACATCGTCATGCCAGTCCAAGCCCATACCAATCACATGCTCACACGTCAGCCCATAATACCATTCACAATGACTGCTCAGCCATCCATCCCATACCCATCACATGACTCATCCAGTCAGCTCCATACAATCAACATGCCTCAGCCCATACCAAGTCCAGCACTTGCTCAGCCAGTCAGCCCATACCAATCGCACACCTTGCTGCATCCATCAGCATCCAATCACATGTTGGTCAGCCAGCAGCCAATAACCAATCACAGGCTCACCAGTCAGCCAAGTACCAATCGAATGCTCAGCCCATACCAATCACATGCTCAGCCAGTCAGCCCATACCAATCACAGGCTCAGCCAGTCAGCCCCAGACCAATCACATGCCTCAGCCTAGACCATCACATGCTTCGCCAAGTCAGCCCATCACCACGCACAAAATGCTCCAGCCAAGTCAGCCCATAAGCCAATCACATGCTCATCCATCACCCATACAATCAACATCTCAACAGTCGCCATACCAACCCACATGCTCAGCCAGTCCGCCCATAACCCAATCACATGCTCACATACCAGCACAGGGCCAGCCAGCAGCCCAGACCAATCACGGCTCAGCCAGGCACCCAGACCAAGCACAGGCTCAACCAGAAGAGAACATCACAGGCTCACGCTACCCAAGCACATGCGCAGCGCAGCACACAATCACAAGGCTGCAGCCAGTCGCCCATACCAGCACCTGCTCAGCCAGTCACGCCCAGACATTCCAGGCGCACCACAGCCAGACCAATCACAGGGCTCACCATCAGGCCCAACCAATCATCATGCAGCCAGGCAGCCATACCAAGCACATGCCGCAGGCCAGGCAGCCCATACCAAGCAGTCGCAGCACCCAGACAATCACATACGCAGCCAGGCACCCGAACCAAGCACATGCTCAGCCAGGCCCCCAGACCAATCCATGCGCACCAGGACCACCCGACCCAGCACATGCTCAGCCCGATACCATCACATGCTCAGCCAGGCAGCCCATACCAATCACATGCTCAGCCAGTCAGCCCCGACAAATCACATCGCAGCCATACCAAGCACATCGCACCATCACCAAGACAACCACGCTCAGCCAGGCAGCGCCCGACCATCAACTGCTCACTCAAACAAGCACAGGCTCAGCGCCGACCAAGCACATGCTCAGCCAGGCCAGCCCTAACCACCACAGGCGCGCCAGTCAGCCCCTACCAATCACATCTCAGCCAGTCAGCCCATACCAATTCCAGCGCCACTCAACCAACACGGCCAGCGCTCCCAGCCATGCGCAGCCATCAGCCCCGACCAAGCACAGCGCCAGCCAGGCAGACGCCACGACCAATCACACAATGCTCAGCCAGCAGGCCCTACCAACACATCGCCAGCCAGGCACCCTACCAATCACAGGCTCAGCCGTCCGGCCCAATCAATCACATGCTCTCAGCCATCAGCCCATACCACTCACATGCGCAGGCCCATACCATCACATGCGCAGCCATCAGCCCCTACCAATCACTCTCAGCCAGCACCCTACAAATCACATGCTCAGCCCATAACCAAGCACTGCTCAGCCATCACCCGACCAACCACATGCTCAGCCATCCCCCCATACCATCCAAATGCTCAGCCAGTCGCCCATACCAATCACCATGCCTCAGCCATGCAGACCCATACCATCACATGCTCACCAGGCAGGCCATACCAATCTAATTCCTCAGCCATACCATCATCATGCTCACCAGTCGCACCATACCAATCACATGCTCACCAGTTCAGCCCATACCAATCAAATGCTTCAGCCGTACCAATCACTGCCAGCCAGTCAAAGGCCCATACCTAATCCATGCTCACCCTAGTCAGAGCCCCTATCCAATCACATGCTCACCAGTCAGCCCATCCCAATCACATTGATCACCCATACCATCACTCTCAGCCGTCAGCCCAAACCATCACCATGCTCAGCCACAAGCCCACCCAAATCACATGCTCAGCCCCTACCAATACATCTCCCAGTCAGCCCTACCAACCACCTGCTCAGCCCCATCAGCCCAAATACAATCACAGCGCAGCCAGTCATTCCAGGATTGAAAAAAGACCCATACCAAGCACATGGCACAGCAGTCAGCCATACCAATCACCTGCTCAAGCCAGTCACCATCCATCACATACTCAGCCCATACCAATCACTCTCAGCCCATTCAGGGCCCATAAACCAATCACATGCTCAGCTCATACAATCACATGCTTCATCCAGTCAGCCCATACCATCACATGTCAGCCAGTCAGCCCATACCAATCAATGGTCAGCCAGTCAGCCATACCAATCACATGCTCAGCCCGTCAGCCCTCCAATCACGTGCTCAGCCAGTCAGCCATACCAATCACATCTCAGCCAGTCCCAACCCATACCAACACATGCGCAGGCCATTCAGCCCATACCCATGCACATCTCCCCATTACCACTCACATGCTCAGCTCATACCAATCACATGCTCAGCTCATACCAATCACATGCTCAGCCAGTCAGCCCATACCAATCACATGCTCCCAGTCAGCCCATACCAATCACTCTCAGCCTATCCAATCACAGGCACCGTCAGCCCATACCATCACTGCGCAGCCAGTCAGCCCATACCAATCCCACTCCGCCCGAGAACAATCACATGCGCACGCAGACCACACAAGGCTCCTCTACCACTCACTCCTCAGCCGTCAGCATGCCTAGACCCATCACAGGCTCAGCCCGGCCCCAGACCAAGCACATCACAGGAGCAGCCAGCGCCCAGACCAGCACAGGCGCACCGAAGACCAAGCCCAGGAGGCCTCAGACCAGGCCGCCCATACAAGCACAGGCCCGCAGCCAGCGCCCAGACCAGCACAGGCGCAGCCAGTCAAGCCCATACCACTCACAGGCGCCACCCATACCATCACATGCTCAGGCCCGTCAGCCATACCATCACCACAGGCTCAGCCAGGCACCCAGACAAACACATCTCAGCCCAGTCCAATTCACATAGGCGCACCAGGCAGCCCCGACACCAAGGCTCAGCAGTCATCAGCCCATACAATCACACAAAGGCTCAGCCATCCACCCCATACCAAGCACAGCTCAGCAAAGTCAGCCCATACCAATCACAGGCCAGCCAGGCAGCCCATACCACTCCATGCTCACCATACCAAGCACAGGCTCAACCAGGCGCCCAGACCATCCATCTCCACGCAGAACCATCACAAGCTCAACCAGGCGCCCATACCAATCCCCAATTCGCCGCCAGGCAAGCCCAGCCAAGCACATGGTCACAGGTCAGCCCATACCAAGCACATGCCGCATGCGCAGCCAGTCCAGCCCATACCAGCACATCTCAGGCGCCCAGTCAGCCCATACCATCACAGCTCAGGCCATCAGCCCATACCATCACATGGCTCAGACCAGTCCAGCCCATACCAAAGCACATGCGCAGCCCATCCCATCACATGCTCACTCATACCAATCACATGCTCAGCTCTACCACTCACATAGCTCACCAGTCCAGAGCCCATAACATTCACAGGCTCACCATCCGCCCATACAAGCACATGCTCAGCCAGTCAGAAACCATACCAATCCATGCTCGAGCCAGTCACCCATACAATCACCCAATGCTCAGAGCCAGTCATTCCCTATACCAATTCACATGCTCAGACCCATAACAATCACCGATGCGCAGCTATACCAGCACATGCTCAGCTCATAACCAATCCCAGGCTCAACCAGTCAGCCCAAACCAATCACATGCTCAGCCAGTCAGGCCCATACCAATCACATGCTCAGCCCAGTCCACCCAGACAACACATCTCATCAGGCCAGCCCATACCAATCACATGCTCAGCCAGTCACCCATACCAATTACGCACCAGTCAGCCCATACAATCACAAGGCTCGGCCCATACCAATCACAAATGCTCCTGCCCGTCGCCCAGACCAATCACATGCTCACCAGGCAGCCCATACATCACATGCTCAGCCAGCACCCATCCAAGCACATGCTCGTCAGTCAGCCATACAAATCACAGGCTCGCCAGGCAAGCCCATACCAATCACATCTTCAGCCAGTCAGCCCATACCCAAACTCGCCAGTCAGCCATAGCTAAAGCACCGCTCAGCAGCCAGTCAGCCCAGACAATCACACTGCTCAGCCAGACCATCTCTGCTCAGCTCCTCCCATCACATGCTCAGCTCAGACCAATCACTGCCAGCCAGTCAGCCCGACCAAGCACAATGCTCACCAGTCCAGCCCATCCAATCATCACAGGCTCCGCCAGTCGCCCATACCAATCACATTTCAGCAGCCATCCAGCCCCTACCAAGCACTGCTCAGCCAGGCACCCACACAGCACATGCTCGCCAGTCCCCCATAGCACAATCAAACTGCCAGTCCCATACCAATTACATCTCACCAGCAGCCCATAACCACGCACGATGCTCAGCCCATACCGCACTGTCGCAGCCAGTCAGGGCCCCATCCAATCACAGCTCAGCCATCGGCCTATACAAAGCACATGCTCACCCATACCACTCACATGCTCATCCAATAGCCCCTACAATCACATGCTCACCAGCAAGCCCAGACCAAGCACATCTAAGCCAGCACCCATACCAATCACATGCTAGCCTGTCAGGGCCCATACCACTCCACTGCTCAGCCAGTCAGCCCGCCCAATCCCATGCTCGCCAGGTCACCCAGACCATCACTTGCTCGCCAGTCACCAGACCAAGCAACAGGCTCATCCAGTCGCCCTAACCAGCACAGGGCTCAGGCCCAGACCAATCACAACATGGCGCAGTAACAGATCCAGCCCCATACCAATCACCTGGCCACCAGTCAAGGCCGCATAACCAGTCACTGCTCACCAGTCAGCCCATGCCGGCGCCCATACCAACACGCACAATGCTCAGGAGCCGGCATCCCAGACCAATGCACATGCCTCCGCCAGTCATCGCAGCCCAGACCATCACATCCACCAGTCAGGCCCTACCAATCACAATGCTCAATCACAGGCCTCAGCCCAGACCAATTCACATCTCAGATCAGCCAATCACACCCACATGCGCGGGCGCATACCATCACATGCTCAGCCAGTCAGCCCTAACCAGCACGGTCTCCCATCATCCAGTCAGACATACCACTCACATCCCCAGCCAGTCCAGCCATACCAACACAGCGCAGCCAGTCACCCCTCCCAATCACCTGCCCAGCCAGTCATCCCATCACAGTCGCACCCAGCCAGCACAGGCGCACCCATACCAATCACATAGCGCACGCAGACCAATCACAGGGCGCAGCTCATACCAAGCACAGGCGCAGCGTCAACCCAGGCCCAATCCCAGCTCACTAGGCCAGGCCCATAACCAATCACCAGGCCACCCAGGCCAGCCCAACCAAGCACAGGCGCACCGGCGCCCAACCAACCACAGGCGCGACCAAGTTCAGCCCAGACCAAGCACAGGCTCACCAGTCAGCCCATATACCAAGCACAGGGCGCAGCCAGTCACCCAGACAAGCACAACAGGCGCAGCCCAGGCCAGCCCCATACCAATCACATTATCGCCCATGCAGCCAGACCAAGCACAGCTCAGCCAGTGCGCCCATACCAAGCACATGCTCCCAAGTCAGCCCATACCAACACAGGCGGCAACAAGGCCGCCCAGACCAACCACAGCACGCAGGTCAGCCCAGACCAGCACAAGCTCAGCCATCAGCCCATACAATCACCGGCGCAACCAGTCAGCCAGACCAAGCACATCGCAGCCCAGGTCACCCTACCAAGCACATCGCAGCCAGCGCCCATAACCAATCCATGCTCACCCGGCAGCCCATACAGCACAGCGCAGCCAGTCAAGCCATAGTACCCATCACGGCTCACCAGTCAGCCATAACCATCACGGCTCAGGCCCAACCAATCACATGCTCAGCAGTCGCCCCATACCATGCACAGGGCTCAGCCATCCAAGCCAATACGCAAGCACATGCTCAGGCCAGGCCAGCCCAGACCAATCACATTCTCAGATCACTCACCCACACCAATCACGGCCAGCCAGTCAGAGCCCAGAACCAATCACATGCTCAGCCAGTCACCCGACCAATCACATGCTCAGCCAGTTCACCCATACCAACCACATGGCTAAACCCGTCAGCCCCATACCCATCACAGCGCAGCCTAAATAACAATCACCATACCAATCACATGCTCAGCCAGTTTCAGCCCACACCAAATCACATCGCGCCAGTCAGCCCATACCAATCAACAGGCTCACCATGCAGCCATACCAATCACATGCTCACCCATCAAGACCAATCACATGCTCAGCCCCATACAATAATCCGCACACCAGCCTCAGCCCATCCCCAATCACAATCACCAATGCTCAGCCCATACCAATCACTGCTCAGGCCAGTCAGCACCACATACCAATCAACATGTCTCACCCTCACACCCCAATTTATCATGCTCTGCCAGTCAGAGCCCACCAATCCATGCTCAGCCCATACCAATCACATGCTCAGTCCAGTCGCCTCATACCAATTCACACATGCTCAGTCCAGTCAGCCTATACAATCGCATGCTCCGCCCATCCCAATCCACCATGCTCAGCCAGTCAGGCCCTACCAATGCACATGCTCACCCAGTCAGCCCATACCAATCACATGCTCAGCCAGTCAGCCCATCCGAATCACATGCTCAGCCCATCAGCCCATGACCACACTCCCAGAAGGACTCACCATCCTCACTCCCATACCAATCAATGCTCAGGCCAGTCAGACCCATACCAGCACACCATGCGCTCAGCCAGTCAGCCCATACCAATCACATACTCAGCCAGTCAGCCCATACCAATCACATGCTGAGCCCACAACCATCCAACTCATGCTCAGCCAGTCAGCCATAACCAATCACAAGCTCAGCCAGGCAGCCGCATACCAATCACATCGCGGCCAGGTCAGCCGTAACCATCACTTTGCACCAGCCAGTCAGACCCATATCCAATCACATGCTCAGAGCCTCAGCTCACCCATACAATCCATGCTCAGCTCATACCAATCACTGCCACTCATACCAATCAATCTTGCTCACCGTCGCCCATACCAAGCCATGCCTCACCAGTCACCCTCCAATCCATGCCACATCAGCCCATACCAATCACACCTGCTCAGCAGTTCAGCCTACCAAGCAACGGCTCACCGTCAGCCATACATCACATGCTAGCCAGTCAGCCCATACATTCACGTGCTCAGCCAGTCAGGTCATACCAATCACTGCTCAGCCCGTCGCCCATACCATCATCACATGCTCACTGTCAGAGCCCATACCAATCACATGCTCATCCAGTCCCCATACCAATCACATGCTCAGCCCAGTCCAGCCCATACCATCACCATGCTTCAGCCAGTCCGCCCTACCAATCCACATGCTCATCTCATCCAATCACATGCTCAGCTCATACCAATCACTGCTCAGCCAGCAGCCCACCAATCACATGCTCACCAGTCCAGCCCATACCACTCACATGCTCAGCCGTCAGCCATACCAATAACATGCTCAGCCTCCGCCCATACCAATACAAAAATGCTCGCCAGTCAGCCCATACCAATCCATGCTCAGCCAGTCAGGCCCATACCAATCACATGCTCACTCATACCAATCACTCTCCAGCTCTGCCCAATCACATGCTCAGCCAGGCAGCCCATACCAACACATGCTCAGGCCAGTCGCAGCCCATACCAATCACATGCTCGCCAGTCAGCCCATACCAATCACAATGCTCGGCCCATACCAATCCACAGCTCAGCCAGTCCGCCCATTACCAATCACATGCTCAAGCCATCAGACCATACAAATCCATGCTCAGCCCATACAATCACACGCTCAGCCATTCCATAGGAGCCCATACAATCACATGCTCAGCCAGTCATCCCATACCAATCACGGCTCACCATAACCAATCACATGCTCCTCATACCAATCACATGTTCAGCTCATACAATCACATGCTCCGCCAGTCCTCCCATACCAAACGTGCTCGGCCAGTCGCCCACACCAATCACATGCTCAGCCCCGTGAGCCCATACCAATCACATGCTCGGCCAGGTCAGCCCATACCACACATGCTCAGCCATCATCCCCTACCAATCCCATGCGCAGTCCCCTATCAATCACATGCTCAGCTTCTACCATCACATGCTCAGCTCTGCCTAATACCTGCTCGGCCAGTCAGGCCATACCAACAATGCTCATCCAGTCACCCATACCAATCACAGCTGCTCAGACCATCGCCATATTAATTACAATGCTCAGCCATCAGCCCTACCAACACATGCTCCCCAGTCAGCCCATACCCATCACAATTCTCAGCCATCAGCCCTATCCATCACTGCTCAGCCTAACCATCCATGCTCAGCCGTAGCCCAACCAGCACTCTCACCAGTCATCCCATACCAGCACATGCTCACCAGTTCATCCATACCAATCACATTGCTGCAGCCCATCCAAGCACAATGCTTCAGCCAGTCCGCCCCTACCATAAGATCATGCTCATCCAGTCAGCCCATACAAATCACATGCGCAGTCTCCCTATAATCACATGCTCAGCCAGTCAGAACATACCAATACATGCTCAGCCAGTCAGCCCATACCATCACATGCTACCTCCCAAGCCCATACCAATCCATGCTCAGCCATCAGCCATCACCAATCACATGCTCATCCATACCCAAGCACATGCTCAGCCAGTTCACCCATACCAATCACATGCTCAGCCAGTCCATCCCATACCAACCACTCTCAGCCATCAGTCCCATACCATCCAAATTCTCAGCCGTCAGCCCTACCAATCCCATCTCAGGCCCAGTCAGCCCATACCATCACATGCGCGCCCATCAGCCCATACCATCACATGCTCATCCCCATATCCAAATCACATGCTCAGCCAGTCGCCCATACGCATCACAGCTCAGCCAGTCAGCCAATACCCTCACATGCTCAGCCAGCAGCCCCGACCAATCACATGCTCATCCGTCACCATATAACCATCCATGCTCAGCAGTCGCCCTACCAATACCTGCCAGCCCTACCAATCACGCCAGCCAGTCATTCCCATACAATCACATGCTCAGCCAGTCAATCCCTACAATGCACATGCTCAGCAGTCATTCCCTCATCACATGCTCATCCCTACCAATCACATGCTATCTCAACCAATCACATGCTCAGCTCATACCAATCACATGCTCATCCGGTCAGCCCAATACCAATCACTCTCAGCCAGTTCACTCCAGATACACAATCGCAGGCTCAGCCATCAGCCCATAACCAATCACATTCTCAGCCAGTCAGCCCATACCAATTCAACTTCTCAGCCAGTCCAATCCCATACAATCACATGCTCAGCCCATACCAATCACATGCTTACGCATACCATCACATGCCTCAGCTCATACCAATCACTGCTAAGCCAGTCCGCCCTACAATCACATGCT
>JACBWV010000479.1:0-52419 GCA_013435795.1 Chlamydomonas sp. ICE-L
CAAAGAAGAAGACTAGAAAGACATGGACCGAGAAGTCCGCGCTAGACAAAGATCCAAGACAAAAGCACGAAAGACTAGGGGACAATAGAAACGAGGGCGACACAAAACTAAATTACTGGCAGGACGAGGACAAAGGACAAAGGGCTTCGTAGCAACACCCCCAACATCCAGCAACATTGTTCCTCCCCAACCAAAAACACACCACTGTAACCTCCAGAGCAAACAGAACAAAAAGGAAAGGAATGCACCCGAAGGTCTTGGCTGATCTAAGATTAAAAACACTGCAGCGCGCATACCCCGTAAATATGCAGTGCCTCAGGGCATAACTCCTTAGCAAACAGCACAAGACTCTCGCAGCTTCTAATAACAGGTCCTAGGTCAACCCATGCAGATCAGCAGCTCTGCAAAGACGACCAGAGAGCGGCATGCAACAAACAACAGGACAGGGCCAAGCTAAAAACACTAACAAAGGCCATAGCCGCGAAATTGCAGTCGCCCAGCCGGAATGAGCCGAAGCAGATAGCAGCAGTTAGAAGGCTGGCGGAGAGCAGAAATGATAGGTGCGAAAAAAGAAAAAGGACTCCCAGCTCAACTTGTACGCCTCAAGCTTAGCCTACTGGTAGCTCGCAGCTGAAATGAAGGAGAGGGCATGGGAGGATTGGAGAGATGGAGGATCATGAGAGGAAGGAGGAAGTGGGTGGGGGCTCGAAAAGAAGGGGAATAAGGAGAGAGGGATGCTTCGATTTAGTACTAAGATGGGGGTCGGTTGGTGGGGTCCAAATTAAACTTGAAGAGAACAGCCTGACCCTAATTTCCAGTAGGCTGATCCTCTTATTTGCGGACCTCGGAGAGGGCAGATTAGCCGATTAGACGGCCGTTATGAGCGTCTGTAACACTGTCAAATGGGGCATGAAGCAGCCCCATAGCCGCTGAAATGCAGTCGCTCCAGCCCGAATTGGCCGAAGCAGCTCGCAGGTACAAAGGTCATAAGGGCGGCCGGAGAGCAGACATGTAGGGCGAAAAAAGGAACTCCAGCTCAAATGTCGCTCAAAGATTCGTACTTAATAGGTATTTCAGCAGCTGACATGAAGGAGCCGGGATGAGTGCGAGGGAGGAGCTGGCGGATTATGCGAGGATAGGAGGGAAGTGGGTGGGGGCTGGGATTGAGCCCTTTGTGACCAGTGCGAGCTCCTTTGTGGACCAAGGAGAAAAGACAAAGAAAAAGACAAGATACGCTGATGCGTGGCTGAGAGAAGATGGAGCTAATGTAGAGATGATAAGGATGCTGATGTGATGCTGACGATGAGGGGGCGGCTGTGGCTGAGGATGTGGCTTGTGGTGTGGCTGGGCTGTGGCGGGTGTGGCTGAGGATGAGGCGGAGGCTGATGATGTTGGTACGGCTGAAGATGAAACAGATCTTGGAGTGAAAGGTGCAAATGATTTTAGTTGTGATCTAATGGTGGGTGTTTGCTTTGAGGCAGATGCTGGTACGAAGCGTGAGAAGAGCTGATGCTGAAGAATAAGTTGCTTGAGAGGGATGCTGCTTCTGGTGCTGTTAGTGCGGCTGAGATCGAATATTGCACCTAGAGTGATGTGGATTGAGCTGGCCTGTGGATCTGAAGTGGGAGTATGGAACTTGTACTTCATCTGGCGAAGGGGTGCCGGATTGAATGGTCCTGGTCAGTGATTGACGGTGATGTCGATGGTGGGATGTGAAGGTCACTGGGTCGTGTGTGTCTACTGACAGGAGAAGGCTTAAAAAAGATTGTAACTGGGTATGAGCTCTGATTGGGAACCGGCAATGGGAGGAGTGCCTCAGTGAGGGAAAAATGTATGGGCTGTTGGGGGATGAGGGGGATGGGTTGGGTGGACCATGTTGAGAAGGAGGGTGGGGTGAGAGTGCTGGGATGTACTGGCGGTGGTAGGGACAGGGGAAATGAGAGAATGAGGAGGTGTGTACCATAGGTTGGGGGCCCGATGGGTTCCATGTTGGGAAGAAGGGGAAGGGAAGGGGGAGGTGGGGAAGGCGGGGGCGATGGAGGGGAAGTAAAGGGTGAGGGTATAGACGCAGTGAAGGCCCTGCGAAAAAAGTGAGTGAGGGGGATGTGGTGAGAAGAGGTGGGAACGAGCAGAATGAGGAGGGGAGGGGGAAAGAGAGAGGATCATTTGATCCAAGAAGGTGATGAAGGGGGTCTACCAGGGAGGAGAGGGAGGGGAGGAAAAGGGTGGCAAGGCGGGGGAGGAAGGGGTCTCTGGGGGTGGGATGATATCCACGATTGAAGACGGCAGCGTTGGGCGTTCACGCAAGACTGGTAGCGGAGGAAATGACTGCCCCCGGGACGGAAGCAAGGGGGGGAAGTTGGAAAGGTGGGCAGGGAATTGTCAGTAGACGGCACAGCTGAAAGGAGGCATCAGGAAGGCCAATGTGTGCGCATGTGGAGGGTCCGTTGAAGAATTTAAGGCTGTGGCGGTGTGAAGATGGGGAGAGGGGTGAGGTGACGGCGTAGGATAGGGGAGGTATGAGTTCGATCTGTCGCTGTCCCCCACTCACAGTGATAGTTGCCCGAATGATGATAGCGCTGGAAAGGTCAGATAAGATCGGCCAGTGGTGCTAGGGATCGAGGGCAATAAAAAGCTTTTGCATGGGACCCGCACCGCTTACCATTGGCGGCTACAATACCATGGAGAAGTAAGGGGGGGTGAAGTACTGGAGGGGAAGGTGAGAAAGGCTGCAGGTCTTGGGGCTCAAACGGGCTGCTTGATCTACTAAGTAAGAAGGTGTGCGGGCATGGAAGGATGTGCGCGAGTTGGGAGCTGGTCATTCCATGGTGGCTTGATGTAGAGTTCTGGGGATGTCTCGCACATCAGTGGGGGGGGGTCCATTGGGATCTTCTAAGCATGTGGTGTAGCCATGGGGGAAGCTGCATGAGGCTGTCAGAGAGAAGGAACAGCAGAGCGCTCATGATAGCTGATATGAAAGGGTCTGGGAGAAGTATTACCAGGTAGTAGGATTGATCCATGCAAAGAAGGAAGGGGAAAGTTTGTGTGGGGAAAACTGAGTGTCAAGACCAGGCGGGCTGAGACGCTGCTGCGATTGACAGGGCTGAGGGGGAAGAAGAGGTATCAGAAGGACTAATCGCACCACTGCGAGGTGAGAGCTTCAAGACGAGACAAGAACACTGTAACGTATCTGAGGGAAGAGGTGAGAAAGTGCTCGGTCGAAGTTGAGGTCGGGGCCAGAGGAGTGATAGTGAAAAGTCGTAAAGGTGCATTGCCGCACGCACCGCAAACGAATTGTGGTGTGCGAAGCTCAAGAAGCTGTGGCGAAAGATGCGGAAGCCTGAAAAAAATATCGAGAGTGAGAAAGTGGAGGTGCTGACTGAAAGGTGCGGAAAGATGGCCAGAGGCTAAAAGTGATGTGAAGGTGCTGAACTGGCTGGTTTTCGTAAAATAACGGGCCTCGATCAAACCTTTTGAATAAAAAGGTATAGGCAGATGCGTCTCCTTGAGAGCTTCAAGACGAGCACAAGAACACAGAAACGTATAGAGGGAAGAGGGAAAGAAAGGCTGTCGAAGTTGAGATTGGCCGGAGGAGTGAAAAGTCGCCCAAGTGCATGCCGCACGCCCCGCAACGAATTGAAGGTGGTTGCGAAGCTCAAGAAGCTGCGCGAAAGATGCGAAAGCCGAAAAATATCGGAGTTGAGAAAGTTGGAAAAAGTCGGCTGAAAAAAAAAACGAGAATTGCATGAAGATGAGATAAAGGGGGCTCTGGCTGCTGGTCGAGAAGGACGTGGGTCTAACATCTCTAGAGTTAAGGTGATGGTTGCATATATTATCAGTGACAGCGGGCAGGCTAGGCAACGACAGCAGTCTCTCGAGGGTATGATCGTGTTGTCGGCGGCCATTTTTTACGGTCCAGGGATGATGATAATAATAATTGATGGTGTGTGGCAGGCAGGTAAGATCGTGGCTCCTATGAGTTTGATAGGTAGCTCGAGACTTGTCGTGAGCATGAGGTTTATCGGGGAGTGAGATTTGGAGCCCCGTAGGGCAAGACGCATCGTATTGGTTATGGTTAGTGTTAGGATAGAAAGCAGAAAGGGGCATGTGACTGTGAGCAGAAGTTGAGTAAGTGAAGAGAGCAGCGTAAGAGAAGAGAGCAGCGTGTTGAGGTGAGCATCAGGGTCGTGTTGCTAGGATAGCGGGAGGCACACTGGAGGGAAACGGGGTGGAGAGGAGCGCATTGACTCCTACTATCAGCGTAAATCTGATTCCGCGTAGCTTTGAGGTCGCAGATTGGGGACCAACCTGTGGCTTCCGTTCTCCTGGCTATGAAGTCGGTGCGTGGGGACATAGCGCGTGGGGGGTGTTTTCGAAAGTGGATTGGTATTGTCGAGTGGATTTGAAAAACTTGGCAGAAATTAGCAGGGTCCATGAATTGATTGGCGTCGCGAACTGTGGTTGTCAGGGGTCGGCAATAAGAGGCGTTAAGCCTCAGGGTGCTCCAGTTCATATGGTGACTGCCAGCGTCCCGATTTGAAGAGCAGTGTCTGTCCTGGAGTCCTGGATGGGGGAAAAGGGGATTCGTTAGTTTATTTTCTCGATTGCATGGGCCTTCGCTCCTGGCAGCGACCATCAAGAAATGGCGCCAGGGATGTGCGCTTCGCATCCCCCCCTGTTGGGAAGTCCAGGGGGAGAGGCGCATTCTGTCCGGTAGTGCATACTTTCGGCTGCCCAGAGGTGCAGCTCGCTACCAAAGTAACCGTCTACCACCCTGCGACCACAGAAGTTGCTGCGAGTCGCGTCAGATTTTGTAGACGGCGACTTAGATAGCAGCATTGCCTCTGCGAAAGCATGAGCTCCTGTTTGGTTGCTGTTTCGTGAAGAGTTGACCGAAACTGCTTGGAACAGAGAGCAGGTGGAAGCATTCGATAGCGCAGACGCAGGAGAATGCGAATATGCTACGCGAATGCTAAGAAGGAAAATGAGCAGCAAGAAAGTTACATCGGAAGTTCGAATGTTGAGAAATCAATCTAGTGATGACATCTGCAGCAGGAGCCTTGGTTCAGCCACCAACGACAGCAACATCGATCTCGGCTTTAGCACCCGCTGCATTGGCACCAGTATCAGTATCACTTGCTTTAACACCAGCACTGGCTTACACAGCTTTGCCACCGGCAGTGGAATCGGATCTTCATATAGCAGCAGATGTTTTGACACCAACAGTAGCAGATTCAGTGTTGACACCCACAGCAACAGCTTTGGTACCCACACACTCTCCTATAGCATCCTTAGCTGTCCCTTAGCCGTTCTTGTCTTTTTCTTTGGTCTTTTGTCCTTGGTCACTAAGGGCTAGGTTTTATCAGTTGCGCCTTTTCCTGGTTCCCCCCTTTGTAAAAAAAAAAAAAAAAAAAATCCTCCCCCCCTCTCCGCTCCCCTCTAACTCTGCACTAGCAGCGTCTCCATCTCCCCCTGTCCAAGATCCCTTCCTCTTCGTCGCTCCCCCCTCTCAACCCAACTTTTTCAGCCGACTTATTCCAACTTTCTCAACTCCGATCTTTTTCGACTTCCGCACCAGGGTACTTCAAAGCGCGCGCTTTTGCGCTTTTGAGCGCTGACATTTTGACACCCTTGCGCGCTATAGCGCAGATTTTTGCAACCCCTGTGCGCTTAGCGCGCTGTCTTTTTGAACACCAGTGCGCTTTCCTCTTTTCACTCTCTCACAGAAAGCGCTGAAACCGCAGTCCCCCTTAGCGCTTTCTCAATTTTTGAGTGACAGTCTTTGACTCATTGAGTGACTGACTGAGTGACTCAAGTTGTGCAATTTGAACGCTAACGGAAACAACCGTATTCTAGACTCTTAAATCCATCACCCTGCAGAGTGCGGTTTTCTTTTTTCTTTTTCTTTTTTACAAAGGGGGGAACCAGGAAAAGGCGCAACTGATAAAACCTAGCCCTTTGTGACCAAGGAGAAAAGACCAAAGGGCTAGGTTTTATATCAGTTGCGCCTTTTTCCCTGGTTCCCCCCTTTGTAAAAAAAAAAAAAAACTGTGAGAGAGCAATGTAGGCCACGCCACCAATCTTGATAGAAGGCGCCATTATCAAGGTGTCGAAGATCCGTCTGGGTGCGCATCCAGTCCCTGGCGATGGCTTGGTGAAGGTGGCCAAGGGCAAGGCAGATAGCCTTGTGGTGAAGGGGCTCAGAATGGTCCAGTCTGTCAGCCCGGGACGAACGGACCTGCCATATTGCGCCCAAGGTGGTTATACGCAGGAAGGACCACAACCTTAGGGTAGAGGGAGGAGGGGGTGTCCCGGGCCAAAGGGTGATGTCGTCACCGAGGAGGAAGAAGGGGCAACGAGGAAGGCGCTGCCCACCGGTGAGGGTCTCCCAAGTGGAAAGGCGGCGTTAGATCGCAGGACACGCAGGCTGTGTTACAAATGTGGTGTGTTCTACATCCCTTGTGATCTACAGTACCCTTGCTGTATCGACCCTACTTGCGAGAGTAGGAAGGGGGTGGTGAGGTTCGATTCCTCAGTATTTTGGCGTCCTGGCCCTAAGCAAACCTTGTAGGGAAGTACTGTCGGATTTCTGCCCTCGTGGTGGTTATCTAGTTATGTCTCCTTGATTCCGCCTCTAACGACCATGGCAGGGAGCTTGTTTGCCGTGGTCAGCAGGGTTAGTGTGAATGTTCGTTTGGTCGTGGGTTGGTATCTCTCACCAACCCTAAGTGGCGCCTACTTTGCATATTGTAGGAGTGGCACCACCATTCGAACTGAATCCTCTGTGTCGCTGGTTTGTGTCAGGAGACCCACCTCCTGGGGTGAAAATCCTTTCAACCAACTAAAAAAAAAAAAAAAAAAAGGAGCCAGTCTATGACAGGGGCAAATCAGGGCATTCCAAGAAAGCGTGAGATATTGTGTCAGCAGTGTGCAGTGCCAAGCAAGTCAGGGCTGGAGCAGACTATGGAGGGGGGGGTCGTCTTGGTTGACCCCGTTGGAAGCGTCCTCGTACATGAGCAAGGTTTTTTTTTTTTTTTTTTTTTTTTTGCATATGAGGAACCAGGAAGGGAACATCTGATAAAAACCTAGCCCTATGTGACCAAGGAATAAAAACCAAAGAAGAAGACTAGCGGACATGGACCAAAAGTCCGCTAAGACAAAAGATCCAAGACAAAGACGAAAAGACTAGGGGACAAAAGAACGAGGGACACAAACTAATTACTAGGAGGACAAAGGACAAAGGGCCTTCCGAGCACCACCCCCACCTCCAGCAACACTGTTCCTCCCCAACCAATAAAACACCACTGTAACCTCCAAGAGCAACACAGAAAAAGAAGGAAAGGCATGCACCCGAAGGTCTTGCTGATCTAAGATTAAAACACTGCAGGGCATCACTCCTGTAACAGGCCAGTGCATCAGGCATCACTCCTTTAGCAAACCAGCACATACTCTCAGCAGCCTAGTAAACATGTCGCTAGTCACCCATGCAGATCAGCAAGCTCTGCATAGACGACCAAGCGGGGCAATGCACAAAAAACAGGACAGAGCCAAAGCTAACACTAACAAGGTATCTAAAGAAGCAAATCAAACTCCTAGAAAACGTCCTGGACGGTGGAAAGGGGGTTAGAACCCCCACAAGATCCACTGACGCAGCAAGGAAGAAGGCGCACTAAACCTTAAAGGCGCATTGCAGCCCAGGGTGCCATGAAGCAAGCTCCGGCAAGTGATGGTATAAGGACGGTGGAGAGTCTTTGTCAGTGAGGCGTAACCCACACTGCGAAAAGCCTGCACGTAGAGGGAGGGAGACTTGAGGTTCGTCTTGTCTTTGAGCGGTTCTCTCCGCTGGGCCTGGACGGGAGGGGGCGGACACGTTGTAAGTTCCACCCAAGCGTTTTGTGGGAGGTCTTCAGGGGAGGGGACTGGAATAGGGGTGACAACGAGCGCTCTCTCTGTTGCTGAGGCAATCCATCGGGATTCAAGACCACGGAGGCCTCGCAGGTCAGGGTTAGTGCTAGGGTGAGTGTCCAAGGTGGAGGGGGGTAGAATGCTCCAACAGCCTGGGCCCAGCAACGTTCCTCGGTATAACCTGGCAATCTAAAATGGTGGGAACTGGGCTTTGTTGCATGAATGTTAGTGAGAAGGGCCTGCCGTGCTTGGCGCACGAGAGTTCAAGAAGGTTCACCTCAGTATCATCATGAGGTGGAGACCCCATGTTGTTGGGTCCAGTTGGAGGTCCCTCCCAAGACAACCAGCCATGGTGTCCAAAGGCTTGCGCTGGTGGGGGGGAGGCCTTGCAGATCACTTGCTCCTCCAAGCTGCCTTTTTTTTTTTTTTTTTTTACAAAGGGGGGAACCAGAAAAAGGCGCAACTGATAAAACCTAGCCCCTTTGTGACCAAGGAGAAAAGACCAATGAAAAAGACAAGAACGGCTAAGGGACAGCTAAGGGACGGACACCACCTGGGCACGTTAGGGACAAAGGAGGACGGGAACAGAAGACAAACAAACCTGAGAGGCAAGGAAGAAGCCAAAAACAGGAAGCCCAAGAGAAGGGGCTAGGACTACTAAGAAAAAAGACCTATGAAGGGGGGGGGCCATAACATTGCAACCTCTAACCGTCACCGGATCAGAAGACTGAAAGAGGAGATGCAAACTAAGGAGGACTAAAAGGAAAACTATGCGAGAAACTAAGAGAAAAAAGGGGGGGAGGGGGGGGGTGTTGTGGGGGGGGGGGACTAAGGAGGCAACTGAGGGGGAGAAACTAAGGAGGCAACTATGGGTGGAAACTGAACTAGGGGAAGCAAACTATGGAGAAACTGCAAAAACAAGCCAAAAGCAGGGAGGCCACCAGAAAAGAAGAAAGACAACTGGAAGCAAAGCGAAAACCTAAAAGACTGGTCTGGGCAGGTAAACAACAGAATGACGACATAGACATTAATCAAATTTTAGATCTTGAATCTTGATTTAGCTCATATCGGACCTTGATCTTGGTCCAGATCTAGCCCCAGATCTGGAACGCTGTCGAGTGCTTGTCCCAGATCTGGAACCCTGATCCGATCTGGGGCAGGTCTTGATCTTGGGCTTTGGCTGGAATCTAGTCAGGTCAAGATCGGGGCTAGAGCTGGTCTTGGGCTGGAACCTTAGGTCAGGGTCTAGATCAGGGTCGATCTCGGGAATGGGCTTGGCTGGGTCATTGTCCTAGAGTCAGGTCTAGATCCGTAAGGCTGATCTGGGTCCGGGTCTAGGATCAGGGTTAGAACTAGGGCTTGGCTGGTTCTGGAGTGGGTCGTGGGATTTGAGGAGCGCTGGGGCATGGGATTGTCATTTCCATGGTGCGGGTATCAGTGGCGTGGCTTGGTGAAGGTGGCCAGGGCAAGGCAGATAGCCTGTGTGAAGGTCGCAAATTGTCCAGTCTGTCACCCGGGACGAACGGACCTGCATAATGCCCAAGGTGGGTTCCAGGAAGGGACCACAACCTTAGGGTAGAGGGAGGAGGGGTGTCCGGCCAAATGTTGAGTCGTCACCGAGGAGGAAGAAGGGCAACGGGACTGCCTGCCACCTGGTGAGGGTCTCCCAAGTTGGGAAAGATCCAAGTCTACTGACATGGTCAGAATCAGGGCATCTCCATAAGCGTTAACATTGTGTCAGCAGTGTGCAGCCAAGCATCAATGGCTGACAGACTATGGGGGGGGGTCGTTTGGTTGACCCGTGGAACGTCCTCGTACATGAGCAGGAACGCATTGCGTCCCACGGTGCCATGAAGCAAGCTCCGGCAAGGGATGGTATAATGACGTGAAGTCTTGTCGAGAGGCGTACCCCACCTCTGATGTGGATAGCCATCCGCCATTGACACCTTCTGCAAGGGCTGCATCACTAGGGGGGGAGGGACGAGGGAGGGATGTGAGCATAAGATCCTGGGTAGCCTGGTTTTTTATGTTGAGGTTTGGCGGTACAGTCCAAAGTAGAATCAGCACATAAAAGTCCCTGCAACTCCATTCCTATGTTGACTCCTATCATTGAAGAGAGGTCAGCACAGAAGTGTTTGGATGCTGGGTTGGCCCTGGAGCTGATAACTTGATATGGACTGGGGTGAGGGGAACGGGACAGGTAGTGGAAAGTAGAAGAAATTAATCCCCACAGTTGATGGGGGGGGGCTCAAGGATAGGTAGAGCTTTGAACATTGGAGCCAAGGAGTTTGCTGGCCAAGCGAGTGTTTTTCTGCTAAATGCCGTAGCCTTGCTATGTGAGGCGGGCCAGGAAAGAAATTGCCTCGGGAGAAATGCACCTGTAGAATTCCTGCCTGGCGTCGTCCTCTGCTAAGGCGGCGGCACGCTGTCGGGCACTGCGATCTTCTTGTAATGGCCCGAACTGCTGTTGCTATAACTTCCTCATGTTATCACCAATCTTGTGACGATGTCTGAAGCGGTAAGAGTTTGGGATGAGGGATTGTGCGCGATGAGTTCTTAGACTCATCAACAATCTTCTGGAATGTTAAAGGAGAGGGGGAACCTTGCAACCCTTGCCCTTGGGTGGAGCGTGGCCTAGGAAGGAGAGGTTTTAGACACAGGGCGTGTGGTTCAGAGTTAAGCCGAGGTACGGAGATGGAGGAAGTGCTGTGAAGAGGGCTAGGAGGATCTGAAGCCAGCCAGCGTCAGCCTAGCCGCCCAAAGGCTGGGATGCTACACTTTGATCTAATCTTGATTACTGTCTCTGTCCCTTTCAGTTCCGTTGTACATGCCAGTCCTTTTTTTTTTTTTTACAAAGGGAGGGAACCAGAAAAAGGCGGCAACTGATAAAACCGAGCCTTTTGTGAACCAGAGAAAAGACCAAAGAAAAGACAAGAACGCTACGGGACAGCTAGGACGACACACTTGGCGACGTAAGGACAAAGGAACGGTAACAGAAGACAACAACCCCCCCCCCCCCCCCCCCCCCCCCCCCCCCCCCCCAAAGAGGCAAAGGAATGAAGCAAAAACAGAAGCCCAAGAGAAGGGTCTAGACTTAAGAAAAAAGACCTATGAAGGGGGGCATAACATTGCAACCTCTAACCGTCACGATCAGAAAGACTGAAGAGAGATGCAAACTATTATGACTAAAGGAAAACTATGCGAGAAACTAAGAGAAAAAAGGGGGGGAGGGGGGGGGGGGGACTAAGGAGGCAACTGAGGGGGAAACTAAGGAGGCAACTAAGGGTGGAAACTGAACTAGGGGAAGCAAACTAAGGGAGAAACTCCAAAAACAAGCCAAAAGCAGGGAGGCAACCAGAAAGGAAGAAAGACAACTGGAAGCAAGCGAAACCTAAAAGACTGGTCGGATGTCCAACAGAAATAGACAGAGACAGTTCAAGATCTAGATCTTATCTGATATTAGCGCATATCTGACCCCTTGGATCTTGGTCTGGGGGGGGCAGTGGGGGCTTAAAATATCAGGAATGATGCCTTCAGGTGCCCTGTACCAGGGCAAAAAATCTTGTGCCTGCCAGATTGCCTTTGGCCCCTTCTCCCTGGGGAGTGGTGCTGAAAGAAGTGTCCCGGGATGAGGTTGACCTTACTTAGTGAGCACGCATTCACCGCCTCGTTTCTCGAAGCCAAGAAATGTGCTCAACAGTTTTAAGGGTTAAGTCCTTGCACGTTGGTGCAACAAAGGTACTCCTAGGAGGGGCATGCTGTCATTCATGATCGGGTTCCTCCCCGTGGTGTGATCCCCCCGGCTTCCCGCTTTATTGCCGCTGAAGGTTAAAGCGTGCAGATATTTGCGGGTTTACCTAAGTTACACATTTCGAGAGAGATGTGCTGGAAGAAGGACGGCCCACACCCAGGGTGGTTTGTCTTCTGGGACAACTGTCCGGGTTCTCTTCAGCGAGTGTGGACAGCCTTTTGAAGAGGGACTGCCTGTAAGGGGTGAACGGCCTGAAAGAATAGGTGGCACGGTGAGGGGGAAGCTGACTGGGGTGAATGGTTGCTGTCAGAGGGGGGGAGGGGCTGAGCGCCACAAACTGTGTTGTCAGCACGTGAAGTGGAAAGGGGGGATTGCAGAGGATTTAAGGGCTAAGGTGAGAAGGAGCCTTTACGTGTTTGGGGGCCGGTGGGATCTGTGTTTTTTTTGACTGCTCCAAGGTCTCCAAGGCCCTAGTGGATGCCCAGGCTGTAAAAAAAGCGATGGGGGATAGATGAGGGAGAGGGAGGAGTAGTAGGAGCCATGGGGGGGGCCAAGTCCTTCAGGCGTGGTGCGTTTATTCTTTTTCGTCCTCTCCCCGCCTCGCTTTTTCCTCATTCTCCCCATCTCTCTCCTCTCCCTCTCTTTTTTTTTTTTTATTTTTTTTTTTTTTTTTACCCCCCCAAAAAACAAACAAAGGGTGGAACCAGAAAGGCGCAACGGATAAACCTAGCCCTTTGTCATTCAATCGAAAGAAGAAGGGGATGGATGAGCGGGTGTATGTCAAATCCTATCTCTAAAATCCTATTCAACAACGCTTCCGTTCCTCGCGCCCCTGCTCATCTGCTGCTCCTGCTGCCAGGCTGTTTTGCCATTTCGTCACCAGCAACCTCAGTCTGATAGGCTCCCTTCTATCCTTACCCACCACATGTAAGTTCGATTGCGTCCCTGAATCTCGAGAGTCGAGTATCTTTCATCTTGTGGAGTTTGGACCTCCGATTTCCGGGGAACGCGCCGACATCAGTGTCTAAACTTTTTCCGTTCCCTCCCCCCTTGGTGGCAGGTCCCTGTTCCTCCCGGACTTCCCCCCTCTGACTCCTCTTCGCCCAGACGTTCAGGCCAAGATCGCTAGCGCTCTCCTCCCTCCTTCTGTCGGATCAGGTTCTCCCTCATCCCCACCAGATCTCCATTTGGCCCCGAAGGTTCTGCCCCCCCTTATACACTCACTCCTCAGTTTCACTAGACGTAAGTTTAATTCTTTTCACGTCTCGCTCCTCCGACCGGCCCTCTCGGGCATCTCCTCCTCCAACTTCGACTACTGCGTACCTTCACTCATCATCGGACCAATCCATCCCGGAATCTACCGTCCTCTCAAACCCGATCTCTCCGGGTCTTTGTCCCCTTCCTTATCCTTTCTCAACTCCTCGCTCATTCTATACCACTCCCTTTGTCCATCCGTCCTATCCCTCCTTTCCTTCCCTATCCTGCCCTAGCTCTTCGCCTGTCACCTCTGCTTCTGCGTTGCTCGCCATTTGCTTGCGCTCCTAGTCACCCCTACCACCACCACCACCACCCCTACCGCTCCTCCCGAGTCCCCCTACACTGACTGCTGCCTTGCGATGGGCAAGCAGGATAACCCGACGAAGAAGGCCAAGACCGCTGGGGTCCCGACAGCGAAGACAAGAACTACTGGGCCACGAGTAAGTTCGATTGCTTGGGTACATAGTTTGATCGAGCTGTATCTGTGTGTGTTTGCTTATCGAGTTGCGACCTATGTCCTGGAATCTGCTGGATGCCATCATATCTTCTTGGCTAAATCAACTCCTTCCACTTTGTACAGCCGGATTCGTTGCCTTTTCTGCATCCCCGACAAAGCGGAAGGGAACCATTGCGGCTGCACTGGATGCTTCGGCCTTGCGGTGTTCTGTCCCTGCTCCACGAGACACTCCCACTCCATCCGTGCATGCTTCAGCCGATCCTTCAATTTGTAACAGGTTTCCACCTCCAATTTGTAACAATTCCCCCCCCCCACACCACCACCACCACACACACACACACCCACAAGAGTCTCTCTGGCACCCCACCAGTTCACCAGCAGCACAAGAAAAGCGCTGGAAAAAAGAACGGTTGCGCGCTTAAAGCGCATTTTTTTTGTGTGTAGCGCTTTTTTTTTAGGCTTTTGGAAAGCGCTGCGTTTTTTTTGCCTCTGCGCTTATAGCGCAGATTTTTTTTTCTCCAGTGCGCTATAGCGCTGGTCAAATTGGCCGATTGAAGTACCCTGTTCCGCACCTTCCGCGCAGCTCCTTGAGCCTCGCAACCACCTTCAATTCGTTGCGGGGCGTGCGGCATGCACCTGGGCGACTTTTCAATCCTCTGGCCAACCTCAACTTCGACAGCCATTTTCTCCCTCTTCCCTCTATACGTTTCTGTGTTCTTGTGCTCGTCTAGGAGCGCTCAAGGAGACGCATCTGCCTATACCTTTCCTTTTGGTCGAGGCTCGTTGTTTGCAAAAACGCCAAGTCAACACCTTTCCCTCAGCTTTTGCCCTCTGGCCTTCTTTCAGCACCTTTCAGCACCTTTCCCTCTGCCCTATCTTCTCGCTTGTCTTTGCACAGCCGCTCAGTGTGCGAATTGCCATTCTTGGTACTCTCTGCTTCCCCCTTCCGCCCTGCAAATAGCAGCAGCAGCACACAAAAAAAAGTGTCTCAGCCAGCCTGGTCTGACACACTAGTTCAGTTTCCACCCTTAGTTGCCTCCTTAGTTTCCCCCCCAGTTGCCCCTAGTTCCCCCAGTTGCTTCCTGGTTCCCCCCCCCCTCCCCACCCCTCCCCCCCTATCTTCTCTTAGTTTCTCGCATAGTTTTCCTTTTCGTCCTCCTTAGTTTGCATCTCCTCTTTCAGTCTTCTGATCCGGTGACTGTTAGAGATTGCAATGTTTTGGCCCCACCCTTCATAGGTCTTTTTCTTAGTGGTCCTAGCCCCTTCTCTTGGGCTTCCTGTTTTGGGCTTCTTCCTTGCCTCTCTGGTTAGTTTGTCTTCTGTTCCTGTCCTCCTTTGTCCTTTTAGTCGCCCAGGTGGTGTCTCTCCCTTAGCTGTCCCTTAGCCGTTCATGTCTTTTTCTTTGGTCTTTTCTCCTTGGTCACAAAGGGCTAGGTTTTATCAGTTGCGCCTTTTCCTGGTTCCCCCCTTAGTAAAAAAAAAAAAAAACGAGTTTCCCCACCAACTTTCAGCCCCCCCTTCTTCTTTATATGGGAGTTAATCCTACACCTAGTATACTTCTCCCAGCCCCTTTCAGCTATCATGGCCTCTTCTGTTCCTTCTCTCTGACAGCCCCATGCAGCTTCCCCCTTTCCTCTATGGTTTGTTTGTCTGATGTTCCTGTCCTCCTTAGTCCCTTCAGTCGCCCTTGTGGTGTCAGTCCTTATCAGCTTAGACACTTCAAGAGTGGAGAGATACTCGCAGCGGTCAAACGCGCCAATCTTTTAACGCAAGATGAGAATAATTAAAGGGACTGGGGACACACATTAGACACCAGCGGTTGAGGGGGCGGATACCTAGAACCTAACCAGGGTACAGGCTATACAGCGCGTGTCAGGGGACCAGGGGACGCAGCCCACCAGGAGCTGTCACCGTGTCATGAAGGATGACACAGTCTACAGGAAGCTGTTACTATCTACAGCTATAGTTCTAAGGAAGTACAGTAGTAGTCACCAAGACATAAAACGATCAAGTGAACCGCAATTGATGCTGATACTCCACCTATGACGCAGGTGACATACAATACTACTTCTCCACCTATGACACCAGGGTCAGAGAACGATAAACTTGGTAGCAAAAAAAAAAAAAAGAACGGCGGAAAATCAGGAAACCAGAAGAAAGCCTTGACTAAGAGAAAAAAGGATGAGAAAGGATGAACCCAAAACCACTGTAGTACTCCGAAAATGTAGCAGCAAAAACTTGGGTCATACCGAGCTGAGCTGAAAATAAAATGGAAATGTTACCATCCATGGAAAGCGCAAAAATACTATTCATCCAGAATAGTAGGCACCAACCAGAAAATCACAGGGAGGTCAAACAGAAATCAAACCTTATACCAAAGGAAGGGGAACAACGGTGACTGAAAGAACCGAGAACTTAACCTAAAGAGAAGACTGAGATATCGTGTGAGAGCAGCACACGAGAGAATCAAAGCCTAAAGGACGCAGACAAGAGGACGCAGACAAGAGGACACTAAAGTCCACTATTGAAAATAAAGTCGATGGAAAAATCCACTACCTTAAAAACTATTGTTAGCATAGAATTCATGACTAGGCTGGGATGAAAAACCATGTTGAAATGGTTTCTTACCCAAAGGTGGAAGTAAGAAGATTTATGAAAGTTAATTATCATAAATCCCCAGCTACGGCACTAACTAAAAGCATTCTAGGAGGTGGGTATCGCACCGCAAAGAGCTTGTGCACTCAAGACAAACCAAGCGCCTAACCACAAGCAAACCAAACCTGCAGCAACTGAAAAAATCCAAAGGATGCGAATTTAAAATTTTCAAGAAACTCGTGACCAACAAAGGAAACTCAGTTCAATGAACAATATAGGTTTAGATGTACAGACACAGTACAGAAAACCTATTGTCCACTTGAAAAATAGTAGCCTCTTTAGCGATTACAATGGTCTAGTGGTAGACCAGATTGCTAAGGAACGAAGAGTCGGGGGTTCGACTCCCCCTTCGCTCGCTCATGGCGTTGCAGGTCGTCGTCAACCGCGATGGTAGCTTGTCCAGTTGTGGTAGGAGACCGCTCCCTACCCGCGTACAACGGGCTCCCTTAACAACACGCCCCACCAGGTGTTATCATTACCTTTTTTGAAAAATAGTAAACGCAGAAAAAAGGACTTACAAGAATTTACTGCAAAGGATAGACTGAAAGGGCGCTTGAAATACACTCGGAAGAACAAGAAAGAGGTGAGCGGCGGTACATCTGCAAGTACAACTGCAAGATTACCCAGCCCACCAATGTACAGTAAAATCCGAAGGGAAACTACTACTACACTCCACAAAACATCATAATCACCTGAGGGGCTGGAGATCTAAAAACAGTGTGGAGTAAAAAGAAATAGCTAATCTATGATGAGCTCCACCGAATGAACCATCTGCCTATGGAACTAAGAGTCAGAAACCATCAAGACGCTATAACGGTGGTCTGAATTAATTACCACCTTCCACCAAAACCAAGAAAGACAGCTGAAAGGAAGCTGCCTAAACAAAGCGTCGTTACGCTCCACCAATCTAGACTACCCTAGAAGACAGTCCAGGAGGTGCTGAGGAATGGGCACCCACACACAGGGCCACAAAACGTGCCTTAAAGCGCACAGAACCATCAACCCCAATCTTCTTCACAAATAACCACCTGCCAGACAGGATCCTCTGCTTAGGAGGCTGTGGAGTGAGTGCCCAAGTACCATGGGCATGTAGGGACGCCATCTCATCCTTCATAGCAAGCAGCCACTGATCCCTGTCAGGGTTGGCAGGAAGCATGGCAGCTTTATAGGTTAGTTCAGTGGAGGTGGAAATGTATGCCCCCACGTACAAGCAGTTTACTTAAAAAAAAAAAAAAAAAACTTGTACATGAGCAGCAGGGGTATCAGCAATATCAGCAGTAATCGTCGCGCAGGTGGTGTCCGTCCCTTAGCTGTCCCTTAGCTGTTCTTGTCTTTTTCTTTGGTCTTTTCTCCTTGGTCACAAAGGGCTAGGTTTTATCAGTTGCGCCTTTTCCTGGTTCCCCCCTTTGTTAAAAAAAAAAAAAAAAAAAAATGTCTCACGCTTTCTTGGATTGCCCTGATTCTGCCCCTGTCGTAGACTGGCTCCTTTCCACTTGGGAGACCCTCACCGGTGGGCAGCGCCTTCCTCGTCGTCCCTACTTCCTCCTCGGTGACGACATCACCCTTTGGACCGGGACACCCCCTCCTCCCTCTACCCTAAGGTTGTGGTCCTTCCTGCGTATAACCACCTTGGGCGCAATATGGCAGGTCCGTTCGTCCCGGGCTGACAGACTGGACCATTCTGAGCCCCTTCACCACAAGGCTATCTGCCTTTCCCTTGGCCACCTTCACCAAGCCATCGCCAGGGACTGGATGCGCACCCAGACGGATCTTCGACACCTTGATAATGGCGCCTTCTGTCAAGATTGGTGGCGTGGTCTACATTGCTCTCTCACAGTGGCTTCCTTTGCAAGCTTATGGGCCACCCCCCCGATCTTTTGCACCATGATTGGGGTCACTCCACTATCAGTTTTATCAGTTGCGCCTTTTCCTGGTTCCCCCCTTTGTAAAAAAAAAAAAAAAAAAAACTCCTGGTGACCAGGAGCCTGATACCCGCACCATGGGAATGACAATCCCCATGGCCCCAGCGCTCCCTACAATCCCAGACCCAATCCCAGACCCGGCCCAAGCCCTAGATCTAGACCCTGATCTAGACCCTGACCCAGATCCAGCCCATTCCCCGGATCTAGACCCTGATCTAGACCCTGAACCAGACCCAGCCCAAGCCCCAGCTCTAGACCCTGATCTAGACCCTGACCTAGGTCCAGCCCAAGCCCCAGCTCTAGGCCCTGATAATGACCCTGACCTAGATCCGGCCCAAGCCCAAGATCAAGACCCTGCCCCAGATCAGGATCAGGTTCTAGATTTGGACACAGCTCACGACCACGTTCCAAATCTGGGTTCTAGATCTGGACCGAGATCAAGGTGCAGATCTTCGCTAAGATCCAGATCAAGATCTAGATCTTGATACTGTCTCTGTCTTCATTCCTGTTGTTTACCTGCCCAGACCAGTCTTTTAGGTTTTCGCTTTGCTTCCAGTTGTCTTTCTTCTTTTCTGGTTGCCTCCCTGCTTTCGGCTTGTTTATGCAGTTTCTCCCTTAGTTTGCTTCCCCTAGTTCAGTTTCCAACCTTAGTTGCCTCCTTAGTTTCCCCCTCAGTTGCCCTCTTAGTTTCCCCCCCCCCCCCCCTCCCCCCCTTTTTTCTCTTCGTTTTTTGCATAGTTTTCCTTTTAGTCCTCCTTAGTTTGCATCTCCTCTTTCAGTCGTCTGATCCGGTGACTGTTAGAGGTTGCAATGTTTTGGCCCCCCCCTTCATAGGTCTTTTTTCTTAGTAGTCCCAGCCCCTTCTCTTAGGCTTCCTGTTTAAGGCTTATTCCTTGCCTCTCTGGTTTGTTTGTCTTCTGTTCCTGTCCTCCTTTGACCCTTAAGTCTCCCAGGTGGTATCCGTCCCTAATCTGTCCCTTAGCTGTTCTTGTCTTTTTCTTTGGTGTTTTCTCCTTGGTCACAAAGGGCTAGGTTTTATCAGTTGCGCCTTTCCCTGGTTCCCCCCTTTGTAAAAAAATAAAAAAAATAAAACGCAGGCTGAGTTACAAATGTGGTGTGTTCTACATCCCAGTTCTTGTCTTTTCCTTTCGTCTTTTCTTCTTGGTCACAAAGGTCTAGATTTTATCAGTTGCGCCTTTTCCTGGTTCCCCCCTTTGTAAAAAAAAAAAAAAACCTTGTGATTTACAGTACCCTTTCTGTACCGACCCTTCTTGTGAGAGTAGGAAGGGGTTGGTGAGGTTCGATTCCTCAGTATTTTGGCGTCCTGGCCCTTAGCAAACCTTGTAGGGAAGTAATGCCGGATTTCTGCCCTCGTGGTGGTTCTCTTGTTATGTTTCCTTGATTCCGCCTATAACGACCATGGCAGGGAGCTTATCATTTTTTTGTTTTTTACAAAGGGGGGAACCAGGAAAAGGCGCAACTGATAAAACCTAGCCCTTTGTGACCAAGGAGAAAAGACCGAAGAAAGAGAAAAGAACGGCCAATGGACAGCTAAGGGACTGGCACCACAAGGGCGACTGAAGGGAAAAAGGAGGAAAGGAACATAAGACAAACAAACCAGAGAGGAAAGGAGGAAGCCCAAAAACAGAAAGCCAAAGAGAAGGAGCTTGGACTACTAAGAAAAAGACCTAAGACGGGGGGGGAGATAACAAAACATTGCAACCTCAATCAGTCGCCAGGTCAGAAGACTGATAGAGGAGACACAAACTAAGGAGGACTAGAAGGAAAACTATGCGAGAAACTAAGAGAAAAAAAGGGGGGAGGGGGGGGGGGGGGGGGGGGGGGGGGGGGTGTAACTAAGGAGGAAAGTAAGGGGGAAACTAAGGAGGCAACTAAGGGTGGAAACTGGACTAGGGGAAGCAAACTAAGGGAGAAACTGCGAAAACAAGCCAAAAGCAGGGACGCAACCAGAAAAGAAGAAAGACAAATTGAAGCAGAGCGAAATCCTAAAAGGCTGGTCTGGGCAGGTAAACAACAGGAACGTAGACAGAAACAGTATCAAGATCTAGATCTGGATCTTAGCTCAGATCTGGACCTTGATCTTGGTCCAGACCTAGACCTAGATCTGGGACGTGTTCATGAGCTGTATCCAAATCTGGGACCTGATCCTGATCTGGGTCAGGGTCTAGATAAGGGTCTAGATCTGGGGCTTGGGCTGGATCCGGTCAGGGTCTAGGTCAGTGTCCAGATCTTGGGCTTGGGCTGGATCTGGGTAAGGGCCTAGAACAGGGTCTAGATCTTGGGCTTGGGCTGAATCTGGTTCAGGGTCTAGAACAGGGTCTAGAGCTAGGGCTTGGGCTGGATCTGGGTCAGGGTCTAGATCAGGGTCCAGATCTATCTGGGGTATGGGCTGGATCTGGGTTAGGGTCGAGATCATGGTCTAGATATAAGGCTTGGCCTGGGTCTGGTTCTTGATCGGGGTCTGGGACAGGGTCTGGGATTGTAAGGAGCGCTGGGGTATTGGCCTGAAAACTGCATGGGCTTGCTACAAGAAACCCACCAAAAGGTCTAAATGTAACGCCTACCTGCGCCCACCATGATTATGTCAGCTTCAAGGTGCACTAGCATGCTTTAATTCGGGCTGAATAGCCAGCCAGGGGAGCTGCCTAGATGCTACTGCTTGTAGCTGCCTCGTGTAGCCTAAAATAAAAGCTATGTAGTAGCACTCCAAGGCACTTCGATATAACGATGGGCCTCGGTAGGACGGTGGATCTGGAAGGGGTAGTTCTTACAGAACGGCTGAGGCCACTCAACAGCTCTCCAACCTTGGTAAATAGTTTGTTGGGGCTCAGCACTTGCAGTTGTATCATCTCCAACAAGTGGCTGTGGCTGTGGTTGTTGCTTTGGCTGGGCTGGTTTGACTCCAAAGAACTTGTTGATTTTCTGTTGTCAAGATAGGGGTTTTGGGGCTTTGTACACACAGCAAGATGCTGCGTGTACATATATACGTATCTGTGCGTCTCAACATCATCAGCAGCAACCTTCCCACACTGACATGGAGGGATTTTGGCCTGATTGCCTCAGCAGAACTTCTTGTGCTGCTTGAACAATTGCGACCCCTCGAATTCAGTCGACAACCGAGCACAATCTTTGGCAGACAGCAGGCGGCTATCACTCAGGTCGACATGCTGCCTCTTGGATAGACTTTCGTCGTGAATACACTCCTCAATGGTCGCATTTGAATTTGCAGTGCTTATAGATACATCCATGCCAAACTGAGACCTGGATAAGCAGCAGATCACCGGTACAGCAAGGTTTCGAACTTGAACTCAAACTCGAACTCGAACTCTAAATGGAACTTGAATTACATAGCAGGTGTCTAAAAACTATGGGATTAGCACGCTTGCATCAAGACGAGGTCGTTGCACTTCTCCTGAGATGAAATGGCGCTGTGTCACACGCGATCACGTGGAACACATCATATTTCTTAGACAAGCACACAGCCAGCTCTGGCCAAGCCATACCTGGCCAGGCCAAACACGTAACAAACCACACTTCCGTATAGCTACCCTTGCACACTTACCGTAACGCAACCCGCAGCGGTACCGGCCAAGGACCCCCCTGCCAGGCGTTTCCATGTGAGAGCTTAGTCATATCGACCAGTATCTCAGCACCCGGCTTCCCGCGACCTGCCAGTCGGCAGGCGCCCGCAAGTTACCTAGGCCCCCCTTTTACATGTGGCGAACATCAGCGGCCACGCAGAAGGAGACCTAGGTCATGCAAAAGCCCCAATCTCTTCCATAAGACACAGAGCATTTAGGAAAGAGCAGCGACCCTCACGAGCCTCTCTTTTCTAATCTCTCTCGTCCAGGTGAGCTCGGCAAAGTGTAGACCCTTGCACAATCTCGCTTGCACCTGCTGCTGTCATACGTCAAATCCAATTGACAGCCGACCACGTATCAACAAACCTGGCGGGTAGTAGATTCATGTCATAACCACATCAGGGCGGTCCCTTGCATCTCGTCTAGCCTCCAGCTCTTGAGTTCCTTGCAAGCGCCTTGCGCCTAGTGTAGCTTTATCTTCCTTTACAGATTGTAACGCTCTCTTTCCTAATCTCTCTCTTCAGAAACTCTCCGGAAGCCCACAAAGCTCTGCGTCCCTGACATAGGTCTTTTTTCTTAGTAGTCCTAGCTCCTTCTATTGGGCTTCCTGTTTTTGGCTTCTTCCTTGCCTCTTTGGTTTGTTTGTCTTTTGTTCCCGTCCTCCTTTGTCCCTTACGTCGCTCAGGTGGTGTCCGTCCCTTAGCTGTCCCTTAGCCGTTCTTGTCTTTTTCTTTGGTCTTTTCTCCTTGGTCACAAAGGGCTAGGTTTTATCAGTTGCGCCTTGTCCTGGTTCCCCCCTTTGTAAAAAAAAAAAAAAAAAAAAAAAAAAGGGGCCCCAGAATTGCCGCCAATAGAATCCACTCGCCAGGAGACCCTTGCTGCCGCCACTTCGGTCCTCCACCCAGACCACTCCCTTGTCCAACCTCATCCTGACCAGGACGAGTTTCTCCTACGACAACAGTAAGGCTCACAAGCGCCTTCTTCCCGACTCGGCATCATCCCCCTAGGCTGCTGAGAGTATGTGCTGGTTTGCTAAAGGAGTGATGCCCTGATGCACTGGCCTGTTACAGGAGTGATGCCCTGCAGTGTTTTAATCTTAGATCAGCAAGACCTTTGGGTGCATGCCTTTCCTTCTTTTTCTGTGTTGCTCTTGGAGGTTACAGTGGTGTTTTATTGGTTGGGGAGGAACAGTGTTGCTTGGAGGTGGGGGTGGTGCTCGGAAGGCCCTTTGTCCTTTGTCCTCCTAGTAATTAGTTTGTGTCCCTCTTTCTTTTGTCCCCTAGTCTTTTCGTCTTTTGTCTTGGATCTTTAATCTTAGCGGACTTTTGGTCCATGTCTTCAGTCTTCTTCTTTGGTTTTTCTTCCTTGGTCACATAGGGCTAGGTTTTATCAGATGTTCCCTTTCCTAGTTCCTCCCTATGTAAAAAAAAAAAAAAAAAAAAATCCCGGCTCCTCCAGGACGCGGGTACAGAGTCTTCCAATCACTCTTGGTACCCCTGCAAGAGCTGATTCATCTGATCGATGGATGATAATGTAAAGCTCCACATATATCGATGGTTGATTCAAAAACATCCATTGGATCAAGAGGCGATATCCACTGTTGGAGGGAAATAGGCCCAGACTGGATGATAGAAGACATTTTTTTTTTTTTTTTTTTTTTACATAGGGAGGTACCTGTAAGGGGAACATCTGATAAAACCTAGCCCTATGTGACCGAGGCAGAAAAACCAAAGAAGAAGACTAGAGGACATGGACCAAAAGTCCGCAAAGACAAAAGATCCAAAGACAAAAGACGAAAAGACTAAGGGACAAAAGAACGAGGGACACAAACTAATTACTAGGAGGACAAAGGACAAAGGGCCTTCCGAGCACCACCCCCATCTCCAAGCAACACTGTTCCTCCCCAACCAACAAAACACCACTGTAACCTCCAAGAGCAACACAGAAAAAGAAGGAAAGGCATACATCCGAAGGTCTTGATGATAAAAGATAAAATTCACTGCAGGGCATCACTCCTGTAACCGGCCAGTGCATCAGGGCATCACTCCTTTAGCAAACCAGCACAGACTCTCAGCAGCCTAGTAACATGTCGCTAGGTCACCCATGCAGATCAGCAAGCTTTGCAAAGACGACCAGAGCGTGGCCTGCAACAAAAAACAGGACAGGGCCAAAGCTAACACTAACAAGGTAACTAAAAAAGAACTCTAAAGAAGCAAATCAAACTCCTTAGAAAAAGTCCTGGACGGTGAAAGGGTAGAACCCCCACAAGATCCACTGACCAGCAAGGAAAACCTTATAGGTGCACTAGAGCAGCAGGCACTTAAAAGCAAATAAACCGGTAGCCAGCGCATCAGGGCATCACTCCATTAGCATTCCAGCGCAGTCTCTCAGCAGCGTAGTAACATGCCACTAGGTCGCCGATGCAAATCAGCAAGCTCTGCAAAGACAACCAGAACGCGGCATGTCTACGGTTCAAAGGTAGCAGTAACAAGACAACAAAAACTATGTAGCTCCTAAGTAAGCCTCCTGAACCTGCAGACGCAAGATACAACACGGTACAGGGCATCACTCCTATAACAGTCCAGCGCATCAGGGCATCACTTCATCAGCATACCGGCGTGCCAGCTCAGCTGTCAAGTAGCATGCCACTTCTTCTCCAATGCAGACCAGCAAGCTCTGAAAGAAAGAAGACCAAAGCAGGGCATGCTACTAATAAACTGGTCCGGGAAAAAGCAAAAAAAAAACAGTCTTCAGGGCAGGAGCAGCAGATCCACCCCCAAAAACTACTATCCAGCCTTGTAGGGCAGCAAAATGCTAAGACAAACTGTATCGCTATGGTTTCCAACCAATGTCACACTCAAGGATCGGCAAGTCTCTAATTAGAGAACAAAAAGATTCTGACCAATGCAGACCTTCAAAAGGAGACCTGCTGATTGAGAATTCAAGAAAGAGGGAAAGAGTCTCAGCAGCACAACACCTGTCTAAGGCAAAAAAACACTAAAAACACGCGCGAAAAAGGACCTCCAGCTCCAATTGTCGCCCCAAAGCTTCGTCTTCTAGGTATCTCAGCAGCTAAGATGAAGGAGCAGGGATGAGAGGGAGGAGATGGAGGATTCTGAGAGAAAGGAGGAAGTGGGTGGGGCTCGGAAGAAGGGAATCAGGAGAGAGCTGCTTCTGAAGTACTAAGGATGGGGGTCGGGTGGTTCCGAATTAACTTGAAGAGAATAGCCTGCCCCCCTCCAGTAGGCTGACCTCTTATGCTGACCTCTGGAGGGGGCAGAGTAGCGGATTTGACCGCATGAGCGTCTATAACACTCAAATGGGGCACTGAGCAGCTCCCATAGCCGCGAAATTGCAGTCGCTCCAGCCGAATTGGCCGAAGCAGCTTCGCAGCAAAGTCATAAGGCGGCCGGAGAGCAGACATTGCTAGGGCGAAAAAGGACCTCCAGCTCCAATTGTCGCCCCAAAGCTTCGTCTTCTAGGTATCTCAGCAGCTAAGATGAAGGAGCAGGGATGAGAGGGAGGAGATGGAGGATTCTGAGAGAAAGGAGGAAGTGGGTGGGGCTCGGAAGAAGGGAATCAGGAGAGAGCTGCTTCTGAAGTACTAAGGATGGGGGTCGGGTGGTTCCGAATTAACTTGAAGAGAATAGCCTGCCCCCCTCCAGTAGGCTGACCTCTTATGCTGACCTCTGGAGGGGTCAGAGTAGCGGATTAGACCGCATGAGCGTCTATAACACTCAAATGGGGCACTGAGCAGCTCCCATAGCCGCGAAATTGCAGTCGCTCCAGCCGAATTGGCCGAAGCAGCTTCGCAGCAAAGTCATAAGGCGGCCGGAGAGCAGACATTGCTAGGGCGAAAAAAGGACCTCCAGCTCCAATTGTCGCCCCAAAGCTTCGTCTTCTAGGTATCTCAGCAGCTAAGATGAAGGAGCAGGGATGAGAGGGAGGAGATGGAGGATTCTGAGAGAAAGGAGGAAGTGGGTGGGGCTCGGAAGAAGGGAATCAGGAGAGAGCTGCTTCTGAAGTACTAAGGATGGGGGTCGGGTGGTTCCGAATTAACTTGAAGAGAATAGCCTGCCCCCCTCCAGTAGGCTGACCTCTTATGCTGACCTCTGGAGGGGGCAGAGTAGCGGATTAGACCGCATGAGCGTCTATAACACTCAAATGGGGCACTGAGCAGCTCCCATAGCCGCGAAATTGCAGTCGCTCCAGCCGAATTGGCCGAAGCAGCTTCGCAGCAAAGTCATAAGGCGGCCGGAGAGCAGACATTGCTAGGGCGAAAAAAGGACCTCCAGCTCCAATTGTCGCCCCAAAGCTTCGTCTTCTAGGTATCTCAGCAGCTAAGATGAAGGAGCAGGGATGAGAGGGAGGAGATGGAGGATTCTGAGAGAAAGGAGGAAGTGGGTGGGGCTCGGAAGAAGGGAATCAGGAGAGAGCTGCTTCTGAAGTACTAAGGATGGGGGTCGGGTGGTTCCGAATTAACTTGAAGAGAATAGCCTGCCCCCCTCCAGTAGGCTGACCTCTTATGCTGACCTCTGGAGGGGGCAGAGTAGCGGATTAGACCGCATGAGCGTCTATAACACTCAAATGGGGCACTGAGCAGCTCCCATAGCCGCGAAATTGCAGTCGCTCCAGCCGAATTGGCCGAAGCAGCTTCGCAGCAAAGTCATAAGGCGGCCGGAGAGCAGACATTGCTAGGGCGAAAAAAGGACCTCCAGCTCCAATTGTCGCCCCAAAGCTTCGTCTTCTAGGTATCTCAGCAGCTAAGATGAAGGAGCAGGGATGAGAGGGAGGAGATGGAGGATTCTGAGAGAAGGAGGAAGTGGGTGGGGCTCGGAAGAAGGGAATCAGGAGAGAGCTGCTTCTGAAGTACTAAGGATGGGGGTCGGGTGGTTCCGAATTAACTTGAAGAGAATAGCCTGCCCCCCTCCAGTAGGCTGACCTCTTATGCTGACCTCTGGAGGGGGCAGAGTAGCGGATTAGACCGCATGAGCGTCTATAACACTCAAATGGGGCACTGAGCAGCTCCCATAGCCGCGAAATTGCAGTCGCTCCAGCCGAATTGGCCGAAGCAGCTTCGCAGCAAAGTCATAAGGCGGCCGGAGAGCAGACATTGCTAGGGCGAAAAAAGGACCTCCAGCTCCAATTGTCGCCCCAAAGCTTCGTCTTCTAGGTATCTCAGCAGCTAAGATGAAGGAGCAGGGATGAGAGGGAGGAGATGGAGGATTCTGAGAGAAAGGAGGAAGTGGGTGGGGCTCGGAAGAAGGGAATCAGGAGAGAGCTGCTTCTGAAGTACTAAGGATGGGGGTCGGGTGGTTCCGAATTAACTTGAAGAGAATAGCCTGCCCCCCTCCAGTAGGCTGACCTCTTATGCTGACCTCTGGAGGGGGCAGAGTAGCGGATTAGACCGCATGAGCGTCTATAACACTCAAATGGGGCACTGAGCAGCTCCCATAGCCGCGAAATTGCAGTCGCTCCAGCCGAATTGGCCGAAGCAGCTTCGCAGCAAAGTCATAAGGCGGCCGGAGAGCAGACATTGCTAGGGCGAAAAAAGGACCTCCAGCTCCAATTGTCGCCCTCAAAGCTTCGTCTTCTAGGTATCTCAGCAGCTAAGATGAAGGAGCAGGGATGAGAGGGAGGAGATGGAGGATTCTGAGAGAAAGGAGGAAGTGGGTGGGGCTCGGAAGAAGGGAATCAGGAGAGAGCTGCTTCTGAAGTACTAAGGATGGGGGTCGGGTGGTTCCGAATTAACTTGAAGAGAATAGCCTGCCCCCCTCCAGTAGGCTGACCTCTTATGCTGACCTCTGGAGGGGGCAGAGTAGCGGATTAGACCGCATGAGCGTCTATAACACTCAAATGGGGCACTGAGCAGCTCCCATAGCCGCGAAATTGCAGTCGCTCCAGCCGAATTGGCCGAAGCAGCTTCGCAGCAAAGTCATAAGGCGGCCGGAGAGCAGACATTGCTAGGGCGAAAAAAGGACCTCCAGCTCCAATTGTCGCCTCAAAGCTTCGTCTTCTAGGTATCTCAGCAGCTAAGATGAAGGAGCAGGGATGAGAGGGAGGAGATGGAGGATTCTGAGAGAAAGGAGGAAGTGGGTGGGGCTCGGAAGAAGGGAATCAGGAGAGAGCTGCTTCTGAAGTACTAAGGATGGGGGTCGGGTGGTTCCGAATTAACTTGAAGAGAATAGCCTGCCCCCCTCCAGTAGGCTGACCTCTTATGCTGACCTCTGGAGGGGGCAGAGTAGCGGATTAGACCGCATGAGCGTCTATAACACTCAAATGGGGCACTGAGCAGCTCCCATAGCCGCGAAATTGCAGTCGCTCCAGCCGAATTGGCCGAAGCAGCTTCGCAGCAAAGTCATAAGGCGGCCGGAGAGCAGACATTGCTAGGGCGAAAAAAGGACCTCCAGCTCCAATTGTCGCCCTCAAAGCTTCGTCTTCTAGGTATCTCAGCAGCTAAGATGAAGGAGCAGGGATGAGAGGGAGGAGATGGAGGATTCTGAGAGAAAGGAGGAAGTGGGTGGGGCTCGGAAGAAGGGAATCAGGAGAGAGCTGCTTCTGAAGTACTAAGGATGGGGGTCGGGTGGTTCCGAATTAACTTGAAGAGAATAGCCTGCCCCCCTCCAGTAGGCTGACCTCTTATGCTGACCTCTGGAGGGGGCAGAGTAGCGGATTAGACCGCATGAGCGTCTATAACACTCAAATGGGGCACTGAGCAGCTCCCATAGCCGCGAAATTGCAGTCGCTCCAGCCGAATTGGCCGAAGCAGCTTCGCAGCAAAGTCATAAGGCGGCCGGAGAGCAGACATTGCTAGGGCGAAAAAAGGACCTCCAGCTCCAATTGTCGCCTCAAAGCTTCGTCTTCTAGGTATCTCAGCAGCTAAGATGAAGGAGCAGGGATGAGAGGGAGGAGATGGAGGATTCTGAGAGAAAGGAGGAAGTGGGTGGGGCTCGGAAGAAGGGAATCAGGAGAGAGCTGCTTCTGAAGTACTAAGGATGGGGGTCGGGTGGTTCCGAATTAACTTGAAGAGAATAGCCTGCCCCCCTCCAGTAGGCTGACCTCTTATGCTGACCTCTGGAGGGGGCAGAGTAGCGGATTAGACCGCATGAGCGTCTATAACACTCAAATGGGGCACTGAGCAGCTCCCATAGCCGCGAAATTGCAGTCGCTCCAGCCGAATTGGCCGAAGCAGCTTCGCAGCAAAGTCATAAGGCGGCCGGAGAGCAGACATTGCTAGGGCGAAAAAAGGACCTCCAGCTCCAATTGTCGCCTCAAAGCTTCGTCTTCTAGGTATCTCAGCAGCTAAGATGAAGGAGCAGGGATGAGAGGGAGGAGATGGAGGATTCTGAGAGAAAGGAGGAAGTGGGTGGGGCTCGGAAGAAGGGAATCAGGAGAGAGCTGCTTCTGAAGTACTAAGGATGGGGGTCGGGTGGTTCCGAATTAACTTGAAGAGAATAGCCTGCCCCCCTCCAGTAGGCTGACCTCTTATGCTGACCTCTGGAGGGGGCAGAGTAGCGGATTAGACCGCATGAGCGTCTATAACACTCAAATGGGGCACTGAGCAGCTCCCATAGCCGCGAAATTGCAGTCGCTCCAGCCGAATTGGCCGAAGCAGCTTCGCAGCAAAGTCATAAGGCGGCCGGAGAGCAGACATTGCTAGGGCGAAAAAAGGACCTCCAGCTCCAATTGTCGCCCTCAAAGCTTCGTCTTCTAGGTATCTCAGCAGCTAAGATGAAGGAGCAGGGATGAGAGGGAGGAGATGGAGGATTCTGAGAGAAAGGAGGAAGTGGGTGGGGCTCGGAAGAAGGGAATCAGGAGAGAGCTGCTTCTGAAGTACTAAGGATGGGGGTCGGGTGGTTCCGAATTAACTTGAAGAGAATAGCCTGCCCCCCTCCAGTAGGCTGACCTCTTATGCTGACCTCTGGAGGGGGCAGAGTAGCGGATTAGACCGCATGAGCGTCTATAACACTCAAATGGGGCACTGAGCAGCTCCCATAGCCGCGAAATTGCAGTCGCTCCAGCCGAATTGGCCGAAGCAGCTTCGCAGCAAAGTCATAAGGCGGCCGGAGAGCAGACATTGCTAGGGCGAAAAAAGGACCTCCAGCTCCAATTGTCGCCTCAAAGCTTCGTCTTCTAGGTATCTCAGCAGCTAAGATGAAGGAGCAGGGATGAGAGGGAGGAGATGGAGGATTCTGAGAGAAAGGAGGAAGTGGGTGGGGCTCGGAAGAAGGGAATCAGGAGAGAGCTGCTTCTGAAGTACTAAGGATGGGGGTCGGGTGGTTCCGAATTAACTTGAAGAGAATAGCCTGCCCCCCTCCAGTAGGCTGACCTCTTATGCTGACCTCTGGAGGGGGCAGAGTAGCGGATTAGACCGCATGAGCGTCTATAACACTCAAATGGGGCACTGAGCAGCTCCCATAGCCGCGAAATTGCAGTCGCTCCAGCCGAATTGGCCGAAGCAGCTTCGCAGCAAAGTCATAAGGCGGCCGGAGAGCAGACATTGCTAGGGCGAAAAAAGGACCTCCAGCTCCAATTGTCGCCCCAAAGCTTCGTCTTCTAGGTATCTCAGCAGCTAAGATGAAGGAGCAGGGATGAGAGGGAGGAGATGGAGGATTCTGAGAGAAGGAGGAAGTGGGTGGGGCTCGGAAGAAGGGAATCAGGAGAGAGCTGCTTCTGAAGTACTAAGGATGGGGGTCGGGTGGTTCCGAATTAACTTGAAGAGAATAGCCTGCCCCCCTCCAGTAGGCTGACCTCTTATGCTGACCTCTGGAGGGGGCAGAGTAGCGGATTAGACCGCATGAGCGTCTATAACACTCAAATGGGGCACTGAGCAGCTCCCATAGCCGCGAAATTGCAGTCGCTCCAGCCGAATTGGCCGAAGCAGCTTCGCAGCAAAGTCATAAGGCGGCCGGAGAGCAGACATTGCTAGGGCGAAAAAAGGACCTCCAGCTCCAATTGTCGCCCCAAAGCTTCGTCTTCTAGGTATCTCAGCAGCTAAGATGAAGGAGCAGGGATGAGAGGGAGGAGATGGAGGATTCTGAGAGAAAGGAGGAAGTGGGTGGGGCTCGGAAGAAGGGAATCAGGAGAGAGCTGCTTCTGAAGTACTAAGGATGGGGGTCGGGTGGTTCCGAATTAACTTGAAGAGAATAGCCTGCCCCCCTCCAGTAGGCTGACCTCTTATGCTGACCTCTGGAGGGGGCAGAGTAGCGGATTAGACCGCATGAGCGTCTATAACACTCAAATGGGGCACTGAGCAGCTCCCATAGCCGCGAAATTGCAGTCGCTCCAGCCGAATTGGCCGAAGCAGCTTCGCAGCAAAGTCATAAGGCGGCCGGAGAGCAGACATTGCTAGGGCGAAAAAAGGACCTCCAGCTCCAATTGTCGCCCCAAAGCTTCGTCTTCTAGGTATCTCAGCAGCTAAGATGAAGGAGCAGGGATGAGAGGGAGGAGATGGAGGATTCTGAGAGAAAGGAGGAAGTGGGTGGGGCTCGGAAGAAGGGAATCAGGAGAGAGCTGCTTCTGAAGTACTAAGGATGGGGGTCGGGTGGTTCCGAATTAACTTGAAGAGAATAGCCTGCCCCCCTCCAGTAGGCTGACCTCTTATGCTGACCTCTGGAGGGGGCAGAGTAGCGGATTAGACCGCATGAGCGTCTATAACACTCAAATGGGGCACTGAGCAGCTCCCATAGCCGCGAAATTGCAGTCGCTCCAGCCGAATTGGCCGAAGCAGCTTCGCAGCAAAGTCATAAGGCGGCCGGAGAGCAGACATTGCTAGGGCGAAAAAAGGACCTCCAGCTCCAATTGTCGCCCCAAAGCTTCGTCTTCTAGGTATCTCAGCAGCTAAGATGAAGGAGCAGGGATGAGAGGGAGGAGATGGAGGATTCTGAGAGAAAGGAGGAAGTGGGTGGGGCTCGGAAGAAGGGAATCAGGAGAGAGCTGCTTCTGAAGTACTAAGGATGGGGGTCGGGTGGTTCCGAATTAACTTGAAGAGAATAGCCTGCCCCCCTCCAGTAGGCTGACCTCTTATGCTGACCTCTGGAGGGGGCAGAGTAGCGGATTAGACCGCATGAGCGTCTATAACACTCAAATGGGGCACTGAGCAGCTCCCATAGCCGCGAAATTGCAGTCGCTCCAGCCGAATTGGCCGAAGCAGCTTCGCAGCAAAGTCATAAGGCGGCCGGAGAGCAGACATTGCTAGGGCGAAAAAAGGACCTCCAGCTCCAATTGTCGCCCCAAAGCTTCGTCTTCTAGGTATCTCAGCAGCTAAGATGAAGGAGCAGGGATGAGAGGGAGGAGATGGAGGATTCTGAGAGGAAAGGAGGAAGTGGGTGGGGCTCGGAAGAAGGGAATCAGGAGAGAGCTGCTTCTGAAGTACTAAGGATGGGGGTCGGGTGGTTCCGAATTAACTTGAAGAGAATAGCCTGCCCCCCTCCAGTAGGCTGACCTCTTATGCTGACCTCTGGAGGGGGCAGAGTAGCGGATTAGACCGCATGAGCGTCTATAACACTCAAATGGGGCACTGAGCAGCTCCCATAGCCGCGAAATTGCAGTCGCTCCAGCCGAATTGGCCGAAGCAGCTTCGCAGCAAAGTCATAAGGCGGCCGGAGAGCAGACATTGCTAGGGCGAAAAAAGGACCTCCAGCTCCAATTGTCGCCTCAAAGCTTCGTCTTCTAGGTATCTCAGCAGCTAAGATGAAGGAGCAGGGATGAGAGGGAGGAGATGGAGGATTCTGAGAGAAAGGAGGAAGTGGGTGGGGCTCGGAAGAAGGGAATCAGGAGAGAGCTGCTTCTGAAGTACTAAGGATGGGGGTCGGGTGGTTCCGAATTAACTTGAAGAGAATAGCCTGCCCCCCTCCAGTAGGCTGACCTCTTATGCTGACCTCTGGAGGGGGCAGAGTAGCGGATTAGACCGCATGAGCGTCTATAACACTCAAATGGGGCACTGAGCAGCTCCCATAGCCGCGAAATTGCAGTCGCTCCAGCCGAATTGGCCGAAGCAGCTTCGCAGCAAAGTCATAAGGCGGCCGGAGAGCAGACATTGCTAGGGCGAAAAAAGGACCTCCAGCTCCAATTGTCGCCCCAAAGCTTCGTCTTCTAGGTATCTCAGCAGCTAAGATGAAGGAGCAGGGATGAGAGGGAGGAGATGGAGGATTCTGAGAGAAAGGAGGAAGTGGGTGGGGCTCGGAAGAAGGGAATCAGGAGAGAGCTGCTTCTGAAGTACTAAGGATGGGGGTCGGGTGGTTCCGAATTAACTTGAAGAGAATAGCCTGCCCCCCTCCAGTAGGCTGACCTCTTATGCTGACCTCTGGAGGGGGCAGAGTAGCGGATTAGACCGCATGAGCGTCTATAACACTCAAATGGGGCACTGAGCAGCTCCCATAGCCGCGAAATTGCAGTCGCTCCAGCCGAATTGGCCGAAGCAGCTTCGCAGCAAAGTCATAAGGCGGCCGGAGAGCAGACATTGCTAGGGCGAAAAAAGGACCTCCAGCTCCAATTGTCGCCCCAAAGCTTCGTCTTCTAGGTATCTCAGCAGCTAAGATGAAGGAGCAGGGATGAGAGGGAGGAGATGGAGGATTCTGAGAGAAAGGAGGAAGTGGGTGGGGCTCGGAAGAAGGGAATCAGGAGAGAGCTGCTTCTGAAGTACTAAGGATGGGGGTCGGGTGGTTCCGAATTAACTTGAAGAGAATAGCCTGCCCCCCTCCAGTAGGCTGACCTCTTATGCTGACCTCTGGAGGGGGCAGAGTAGCGGATTAGACCGCATGAGCGTCTATAACACTCAAATGGGGCACTGAGCAGCTCCCATAGCCGCGAAATTGCAGTCGCTCCAGCCGAATTGGCCGAAGCAGCTTCGCAGCAAAGTCATAAGGCGGCCGGAGAGCAGACATTGCTAGGGCGAAAAAAGGACCTCCAGCTCCAATTGTCGCCCCAAAGCTTCGTCTTCTAGGTATCTCAGCAGCTAAGATGAAGGAGCAGGGATGAGAGGGAGGAGATGGAGGATTCTGAGAGAAAGGAGGAAGTGGGTGGGGCTCGGAAGAAGGGAATCAGGAGAGAGCTGCTTCTGAAGTACTAAGGATGGGGGTCGGGTGGTTCCGAATTAACTTGAAGAGAATAGCCTGCCCCCCTCCAGTAGGCTGACCTCTTATGCTGACCTCTGGAGGGGGCAGAGTAGCGGATTAGACCGCATGAGCGTCTATAACACTCAAATGGGGCACTGAGCAGCTCCCATAGCCGCGAAATTGCAGTCGCTCCAGCCGAATTGGCCGAAGCAGCTTCGCAGCAAAGTCATAAGGCGGCCGGGAGAGCAGACATTGCTAGGGCGAAAAAAGGACCTCCAGCTCCAATTGTCGCCCCAAAGCTTCGTCTTCTAGGTATCTCAGCAGCTAAGATGAAGGAGCAGGGATGAGAGGGAGGAGATGGAGGATTCTGAGAGAAAGGAGGAAGTGGGTGGGGCTCGGAAGAAGGGAATCAGGAGAGAGCTGCTTCTGAAGTACTAAGGATGGGGGTCGGGTGGTTCCGAATTAACTTGAAGAGAATAGCCTGCCCCCCTCCAGTAGGCTGACCTCTTATGCTGACCTCTGGAGGGGGCAGAGTAGCGGATTTGACCGCATGAGCGTCTATAACACTCAAATGGGGCACTGAGCAGCTCCCATAGCCGCGAAATTGCAGTCGCTCCAGCCGAATTGGCCGAAGCAGCTTCGCAGCAAAGTCATAAGGCGGCCGGAGAGCAGACATTGCTAGGGCGAAAAAAGGACCTCCAGCTCCAATTGTCGCCCCAAAGCTTCGTCTTCTAGGTATCTCAGCAGCTAAGATGAAGGAGCAGGGATGAGAGGGAGGAGATGGAGGATTCTGAGAGAAAGGAGGAAGTGGGTGGGGCTCGGAAGAAGGGAATCAGGAGAGAGCTGCTTCTGAAGTACTAAGGATGGGGGTCGGGTGGTTCCGAATTAACTTGAAGAGAATAGCCTGCCCCCCTCCAGTAGGCTGACCTCTTATGCTGACCTCTGGAGGGGGCAGAGTAGCGGATTAGACCGCATGAGCGTCTATAACACTCAAATGGGGCACTGAGCAGCTCCCATAGCCGCGAAATTGCAGTCGCTCCAGCCGAATTGGCCGAAGCAGCTTCGCAGCAAAGTCATAAGGCGGCCGGAGAGCAGACATTGCTAGGGCGAAAAAAGGACCTCCAGCTCCAATTGTCGCCCCAAAGCCTCGTCTTCTAGGTATCTTAGCAGCTAAGATGAAGGAGCAGGGATGAGAGGGAGGAGATGGAGGATTCTGAGAGAAAGGAGGAAGTGGGTGGGGCTCGGAAGAAGGGAATCAGGAGAGAGCTGCTTCTGAAGTACTAAGTGTCAGCAGATCGCCGGTAGTAGATGTCTGGCTGACAGAATAGTTCCGGAGTATGCGGGGTGTACGGGAACCTTCTAGGTGTTCCGATACCTTCCAGGAAGTTGCGTCAAACTCTGCTGTACCACAGAGTGTGCTCACCATTCCTTCCAGCTATACTCAGGGTTTACGTATAACTATACCCTTGACAGAGTGTATTTATAGCCACGCTCTCTCTGCTGTAATGTCCCATTTCTCTTTCTAGAGTGCCTCCCCAGACTCATTGCCTCTACGACCTTTTCAACACTCCGTTGACAGGTTATCGGCCCACCTTGGCGCTGCACCACTGTGCGCGGGATCCGCGGGGACGCGGGGATCCACAATGAGGTCTGGTAGTATCCAGTTTTCTCATATCGAGAGGCTGACTCGCTTCAATGTCGCCATCTGGCGCACATGGATGCGAGATCTCTTTGACGCTGGCTTTACAAAGCGTCTGTGAGGACTCTTGAGTATGTGGACCCATCCAGACGCTCTGGCGCACCTGATCCAGCTGCTCAAGAGCTGACTACGACTGGATTGAGGGGCTGCTTCCTGCAGCATCTCACCGTGCTGCCACGCTGTCGCGTCCTCCAGGTGGAGGGCAAGGGAAAGCTCTGGCAATAGAGCTGGAGCCGGGGGTAAAACTGCTGCTCCTCCCGGACAGCAGGGTTGCCCCCAACCCGGTGAGTCGGAGGCGTATGCCTTTGATGATGCTGATGCGAATAGGTCGAAAGCTTCTCTGGTGACTGTGACTTAGATTTTACGCGACCCTGCCGGACTTGCATTGCCCCTGATTCGCCCCTGATTCTCGAAGATTCGGATGTAGATCTTTTGATCCAGGAACTAGCTAGTGTTGGGGATTATATCTCCGAGTATGATGATTTGTCCCGTATGATTCTAGACGCAGTTCATGAGCGCTTTGCTCCTTTGCGTGCGCATAACTTGATGGTGAAAGCTACCGAGGTCATGTACCACGAGGTAGTCATTAGGGTCATCTTTAACATGGGATTGCCCATTGACCACGCTTCGCATCCACCATTCAAATGCTATAACTCCCTCACCCGTTTACATGTATGCATGTACCCCCTCCCACATCTGGTGGACGCGGCCGCGATGGCTGAGGAAGAGGAGCTGGATGTAATAGCGACCGCGGTGGTCGAGGTGGAGGTTTCCTGTAGCAGGTCGGGCTGCACTCACGTGCACCCACTACGGGAAGGCCGACCACCTCGCTGCCACGTTTCTACTACGTCCCAAGTCTGGCGCCCCTGCGCCGCTTCTCCCTCTCCTCCTACTCGCACTCCAGAAGAATAGCTTGTATGCAGCTGGTGCATAACCGAGGTCTTCTAGGAACTACGTGCTCTCCTTCGCTTTCTACGAAGCCAAGCTAGGTCTGGTTCAGTAGATTCGCAATGGCAAATGATACGTGCTTGAGAAGGGAGAGGACTACACGAGTTTGTGGTGACCTGATTAGAAGAATAAATTATCTCAAGAGGCGGTACCCCTCTTGGAATTATTCTTTGGTGTTACCTAGATGTGTCTTTACTTCGTCTTGTTGTTTTCAACATGCTATGTCACACTAAGTAGTGCATGGCAAAGGCGGAGTAAGCTAGGCCCGAGGTCTGAAGAGGGGCGGTTCTTGGGGCTATAGTGATGTGAGCAAGGGTTAGAATGTTTGGGTACCGGCAATGCGCCAGGTGGTAGTTTCGCGTGACTGCGTTTACTATGAGGAATTTGTACAAACTCCTGCGCCTGGGCACTCGGTATATGAAGGGAGTCCTTTGATAGGTGGAGCAGACACTGCTGTCAACAGTGATTCTGACTTAGACGAGGACGACGCCCTACAGGTATCCCCTCCCCTGGTAGTTGTAGATAGGCCAGGTAGTAAACATGGTCCTCAGGACCAGACCTGGTGCTATCGTGCTTATCGTAGTGAGGTAGAGGAGCTTGGTACTGTGTAAATGCCGTTCACAATTCATTCAGCGCGAAGGTCCGACGCTAGTAGTCCTCCGCGCCTCCATTCCGGTAGCTTAGCGGGTGTTGGTGGTTCTAGGGCTGACTTTACAGTGCTTGATAATCCGCTGTTCGAATCGGATGTAGTTCAGCCTCTAGCCGGCCCACTACCTATCATGCCTTCATCTTTAGACTCTGATGAGCTAGGTGCTGTAGCAAAACGAATGGGTGGGTACGGGGAGGCCAGGTCTATAGAACCTGTGCAGTCTGTTGAAAGTTTCAGCACGGGTAGGGATGCTCCGGGCTGGGACAGCCTGCCGGATTGTTGCCTGCCGGGGCCCCTGTACAGCAAATGTACTGGGGGCTCCTGGGGAAAGCGACCTTAGCTTGTCTCCGAATTTGTATGGAGCGTTGACAATCTTCTGCTCTTTATTCGCCGCTTTGTTCGGCTGTTTATGACCATCTCCCCTTAGCACCTCCTGCGGCTTTAGGCCTCCGCAGGAGTGCTCGGATAGCCGCTCAAGGTGAAGACGTCTCTATTCCTTATTCTTCCTCTTCTGTTTTTTCTCGCTGGTTTGTTTGCCAAGCTCTCTTTCTTCGTTCTCTTTCGGTTCCGTTCCGGTTTTTTCTGTCCGTGCTACCTTGTTGAAGCTCATGTTGCCCGTTTCACAATTAAAGCGGATGCATGCGGACTGGTAGCGTTGGCGTGTTGCATGCGGGCAGGTAGAGTTCTTGCACAGCAGTTCCAAACTGTTGCAACTTAGTTTGCTTCCTGCGACCGGCGATTCCCTTTGCTCTTGATCTGCCTCTTGCCTTCGACTTAACTGTCGACTGCGAGACTGCCTAGTCGATCTGCTTAGGTTTGCTCGGTTGGCTTGTTCTTACTTACTGCGATTTTGTTGCTGCTGAGAGCTCTTGACTGGATTGACTTGCTCATGTTCTGGATTGGTTGGATGCATACGCCAGCATGCATGGTTGAATGCATAGTTGGATTGCATGTTAAATTGCATGGTGGATGTATGGTTGAATGCTTGTTTGCGCAACCTTCACACAACAACCTTAGCACAGCCATGTTGAAATGCATGGTTGGGATACATAGTTGAAATGCATTGTTGTGTGAACTCATGATGTAGTGTGGTTCCTTGGATGTGTTGTTTGTGTAGGTGTCACTTGTGACTGTCTTGGTTGATGGAGGTCTCATGGTTGGTTGCATGAGTTGTGTATTTGTTGAGGGCTACAACCTCATGTACACACCTACAACCTCGAATTGTGTGAATTATAATTGTCTCTCGTCTTTGGACATGTTTGGCTTGTTTAACACACAAGTTCTTACCGGCTTCACTTGTCGATGCTCTTGATGTTCCTCAAGTAAGGTGTATCTGAGTTCCAGGTGTCAAGCCCTTACTTCTAAGATGGGACTATCAAGACAGGTGGAGAAAATCAAGTGTCGCTGATGCGTTACAAGTTTCTGATGTGCTTGTACATGTGTTCCAGTGAGTGCATGTGAGTGTGAGGTTTCATTCAGGTGCGATACCCACCTGATAAAGATTATTTGTGGAATATGTTCCTTCTTGGTTGTTGGTTGTACATGTGTTAGATGTACTAGTGTTGGTTGTAGAGCCGTTCAAGGCATTTTCATCTCAAGTGATTTTTTGGGGATGGTTGCAGCCTGGGTGATAGACTGATGTTATGATGACCTTTTCTCATAATTCAATTCACATAATCACACTCATTGAAGTTGTGTTCAGTGAATTAGGTGGAGATTTGGTTAAACATAAATTTGGATTTGATATACTAGGCTGTCCCAACCTGACTGTCACATGGGAGTCACCCATGAGTAGGTGCATGTCTGGTTTTGCGTCGCAGCGGTACTTGCATGTATTTGCAGCAGCTGGATGCACCCCACTGGAGGCACTAGCGCTCGTGTCACCAACTTTGTGTGAGATGTGCACCATTTTCAGTGAAGAAGTATCTGCAAGCTCAACTCTTCTACCGGAAGTAACTGCATGGTAATGTGCTGCTCACCTTTAGTGCTGCTCATACATTCCTTAACTTGGACGTGACGGCTCATGTCGTGTATGTTGAAGTTAAATAGTTAGAGCTGTTTTATTGTGCTTAGTTCGTTACCTTAAATGGTAAAAGCAAATGTGTTACGTCAGTCAGTTCAAGGCATGCATTGATCTTATTGATCTTGTATGGTGCTATTACTCTCTCTTGTTTGAAAGTATACGCTCAAGTGATTGCACATTATTGTGAAATCATTATACCATGATTGTACTAAGGGCTTCTATGGTCTGATCTGAGTTTTTGTTTTGGCTTTACTGTCAATTTTTGTGCTGTATGTTTTGAAAGGAGTGTTGCATCTCTGAATGTCTCACATCTCAGTGTTCCCATGCTTGTTGCTAGTGGTGAAGCATGTGCGCTGTGCCTATGCCCATTGTCTCTCATTGTCGACATACGTTTGATACCGCTGTCTTGTGTGATGATACTTGGGTAAGTGCAAACATGCGAGACGCTTTTAGTCTAGAGTGGTTGCACTTGCTTCTGGAAATTGTTTTTGTCTGCAAAGAAGTGATGTGGTTTCAAGCCACCTTAGGGTTGACCAAGGTTGACAGGCACAATACAGCGAGCCGGGTAAGGTACACTTTCCTCGGTAGAGAACTACAAGCTGGGGTCTAACGCTATGCATATTGGTATTATACACCATTATGTGAAGTGTTGGTATGTGATAAAGTGACGTGCTTGCCTGCTTGGTGTATGTTGGGAGAGTGAAGGTGGTGTACATCAACATCAAGGAGGACAAGGCTACTCCCTTTACCAAGGGATTTGCTCCAGGACCTTTATGGACCATGTCAAGATGCATGGTAGGGTGACCTATTTTAAGGTTGTCCTATTTTATGAACACTGGCTACTTTGGTTTTGGTTAGAGTCATGCTTTGGTTTGCTTTGCGCTTTCTTAGTAGTGTCATATATCTTCCTTGGTTAAGTCTTAAGTGGTCATTGGTTTCGGTGGAAGGTGGAAATTTACTCAGACCACCCTTAAAGCAATTTATGGTTTTCTGACACTTGGTTCCATAGGCAGATGGTTAATTAGGTGGAGCTTATCATAGATTAGCTATTTCTGTATGCTTCACTTTGTTGAATTCACTAGCCACCTCAGGCGATTAGTGAGTTAGGTGGAGATTGGTAGTCAGTTCCTAGTTCAGTTTCACTTTGAATTTTTCAGTGAAATTGTGAAACCCTATGCTGGGTATTTGCAGTTGTACTTTCAGATGTACTTGCGGTAGTACTTGCAGATGTACCTCCATACACCTATACTCTTCCAGGTGTATGTCAGTAGGTTCATTCCACTTGGTTAGTGGACGTAGCTGGGGATTCATGATAATTAACTTTCATAAATCTTCTTACTTAAATCATTGAGTAAGAAACCAGTTACACATGGTTTTTTTTCATCCCAGCCTAGTCATGGATGCTATGCTAAGAGTAGTATCTAAGGTGAAGGATTTTTTCCCATCAAGTTTTATTTCAGTGGATGAAATTTACAGTGACTTATACATAAGTTGTATGCTTATCAGACATTTCGATATGATTGTGGTGACTTATTCTTCATACCATCTTTTACAGAAATGTCAGAAGTGATATGAATAATCTAGCTTCTATGTTTATATTAAATGTCAGAATGCTTAGTACTATAAGTATTAACTTGAAGGTTGGATTATATTATGTGCTGTCCTCACATAATATTTTACTTTCCCCTTATTACTTTCAGCGGTAAGAATTTTACACCTCAGCAGAAACTGCAGCCACATAGATATATCGACATCCTTGGATCAAGGATGTGGCTATGTACAGAGTTGAGTAGTCGTTGGATGATGGATATTCGTAGACCTGCCTCAAGATTTATTTCTATGAGCTTATTCTTTTTATTTTAGATTTAAACTTTTCAGTCAGCTGCTACATAGGTGGAGTGTCAGCAGATCGCCGGTAGTAGATGTCCTGGCTGACAGAATAGTTCCGGAGTATGCGGGGTGTACGGGAACCTTCTAGGTGTTTCCGATACCTTCCAGGAAGTTGCGTCAAACTCTGCTGTACCACAGAGTGTGCTCACCATTCCTTCCAGCTATACTCAGGGTTTACGTATAACTATACCCTTGACAGAGTGTATTTATAGCTACGCTCTCTCTGCTGTAATGTCCCATTTCTCTTTCTAGAGTGCCTCCCCAGACTCATTGCCTCTACGACCTTTTCAACACTCCGTTTGCACATAAATGCTACAATACATGCATAATCCTAACATGTACTAATCATACATGCCACACATACATGCATATCATACATGCATATCATACATGCCACACATACAGCATATCATACATGACATAATCATATGCCAACAAAACTTTGACACAAATACATGAAGATCAATATATGCCACAATACTGCCACACATACATGCATATCTACATGCCACACATCATTGCACACCATTAAATTGCATATCATACATGCATATTCCTACACGCGGACATAAACATGCCACAATATACATGCCAACATACATTGCATATCATACAGCCACACCATTACAGGCCACACATACATGCAGATTCACATGCCACAATACATGCATATCATACATGCCACACATACATGCATATCATACATGCCACACATACATGCATATCATACATGCCACACATACATGCCACACATACATGCACACATACATGCCACACATACATGCCACACATACATGCATATCATACATGCATATCATACATGCCACACGTTTACATGCCAAAATACATGCCACAAAAAATTGCCACACAATACATGCATATTAATTGCCATATATACATGCCACACATACATGCATATCATACATGCCACACATACATGCCACACATACATGCATATCATACATGCCACACATACATGCCACACATACATGCATATCATACATGCCACACATACATGCATATCATACATGCCACACATACATGCATATCATACATGCCACACATACATGCACACATACATGCATATCATACATACATGATATCATACATGCCACACATACATGCCACAATACATGCCACACATACATGCATATCATACATGCCACACATACATGCCACACATACATGCATATCATACATGCCACACATACATGCCACATACATGCATATCATACATGCATATCATACATGCATATCATACATGCCACACATACATGCATATCATACATGCATATCATACATGCCACACATACATGCATATCATACATGCCACACATACATGCATATCATACATGCCACACATACATGCCACACATACATGCATATCATACATGCCACACATACATGCATATCATACATGCCACACATACATGCATATCATACATGCCAAACATAACATGCCACACATACATGCCACAACATAATGCAATCATACATGCATATCATACATGCCACACAGAAATGCAGTATCATACATGCCACACATAATGCATATCATTAAAAAAAAACATGCATATCATATACAGCAAACATACATGGCGTATCAACATGCCACAAATACATGCCCACAACATACCGCCATTACATACATGCAATCATAATGGCCTTCTATCATTACTGCCACACACACATGCAACAAAGACATGCCACACCCATTTACAGCATATCAACATGCCACACATACATGCCACACAGTACTGCATTATTCATACATGCATACATACAGCCTCCCATAAATGCATATCATACATGCCAACACATACTGCCACACTACATGATATCATTCATGCCACACATTACATGCCACACATACCATGCATATTTCATACATGCCACCATACATGCAACAAATGACATGCATATTCATACAGGCCACACATACATGCATATCATACATGCCACACATACATGCCACACATACATGCATATCATACATGCCACACATACATGCATATCATACATGCATATCATACATGCATATCATACATGCCACACATACATGCATATCATACATCCGAACATACATGCCACAACATTACAAGCCAACCTACATGATATCATACATGCCACACATACATGCATATCATACATGCCACCACAACAGGCCACACCATACATTGCACAATACATGCACACATAAATGCCACACACATGCCACACATAATGCCACACATACATGATATCAGACCTGCTATCACATGCCACACAACTGCCAAAATACATGCCACACATACATGCAAACATACATGCATATCCTACATGCATCATACATGCCACACATTATGCATTGCATACAGCACACATGACATGCAACACATACATGCATATTCATACATTGCACCACCATACAGCCACAAATACATGCGATCATACATTCCACACATACATGCCTATCATAATGCCAACATACATGCATATCATACTGCCCACATACCCATGCCACGCATACATGCCATATCAACATGCCACACATACCTGCATATCGACATGCCACACAGACAGCCACACATTACATGCCAAATACATGCATATCATACATGCCACACATACAGGCCACACATACATGCATATCATACATGCCACTATACAGGCACACATACATGCATATCATTACATGCTATCATAATGCATATCATACATGGCCAAACATACAGGCATATCCTAATGCATATCATACATGCCCACATACATGATATCATTTACATGCCACACATACATTGCATATCTCATGCCAACATACATGCCACACATTACATGGCATATCATACAGGCACACATACATGCATATCATACATGTGCCACACATACATGAATTATCATACTGACCCACACATACATGCCACAAAGAATGCACAACATACATGGCATATCCTAATATATCATACATGCCACACATAAATGCATATCATACATGCCCACACTACATGCATTCATATGCATATCATCATGCCCAAACATAAATGCGTATAATAGCATGCCACACATACATGCAACACATACATGCCACACATACATGCATATCATACATGCATATCATACATGCCACACATACATGCAAAACATACATGCCACACATACATGCATATCATACATGCCACACATACATGCCACACATACATGCATATCATACATGCATATCATACATGCCTCACATACATGCATATCATACATGCCACACATACATGCCACACATACATGCATATCATACATGCCACACATACATGCCACACATACATGCATATCATACATGCACACATACATGCAACACATACATGCATATAATTACAGCCACACATCCAGGATATCATTTACATGCCACACATACATGCCACACATACATGCATATCATACATGCCACACATACATGCATATCATACATGCATATCATACATGCATATCATACATGCCACACATACATGCATATCATACATGCCGAACATACATGCCACACATACAAGCCACACATACATGCATATCATACATGCCACACATACATGCATATCATACATGCCACACATACTGTCAGCAGATCGCCGGTAGTAGATGTCTGGCTGACAGAATAGTTCCGGAGTATGCGGGGTGTACGGGAACCTTCTAGGTGTTCCGATACCTTCCAGGAAGTTGCGTCAAACTCTGCTGTACCACAGAGTGTGCTCACCATTCCTTCCAGCTATACTCAGGGTTTACGTATAACTATACCCTTGACAGAGTGTATTTATAGCTACGCTCTCTCTGCTGTAATGTCCCATTTCTCTTTCTAGAGTGCCTCCCCAGACTCATTGCCTCTACGACCTTTTCAACACTCCGTTGACAGGTTATCGGCCCACCTTGGCGCTGCACCACTGTGCGCGGGATCCGCGGGGACGCGGGGATCCACAATGAGGTCTGGTAGTATCCAGTTTTCTCATATCGAGAGGCTGACTCGCTTCAATGTCGCCATCTGGCGCACATGGATGCGAGATCTCTTTGACGCTGGCTTTACAAAGCGTCTGTGAGGACTCTTGAGTATGTGGACCCATCCAGACGCTCTGGCGCACCTGATCCAGCTGCTCAAGAGCTGACTACGACTGGATTGAGGGGCTGCTTCCTGCAGCATCTCACCGTGCTGCCACGCTGTCGCGTCCTCCAGGTGGAGGGCAAGGGAAAGCTCTGGCAATAGAGCTGGAGCCGGGGGTAAAACTGCTGCTCCTCCCGGACAGCAGGGTTGCCCCCAACCCGGTGAGTCGGAGGCGTATGCCTTGATGATGCTGATGCGAATAGGTCGAAAGCTTCTCTGGTGACTGTGACTTAGATTTTACGCGACCCTGCCGGACTTGCGTTGCCCCTGATTCGCCCCTGATTCTCGAAGATTCGGATGTAGATCTTTTGATCCAGGAACTAGCTAGTGTTGGGGATTATATCTCCGAGTATGATGATTTGTCCCGTATGATTCTAGACGCAGTTCATGAGCGCTTTGCTCCTTTGCGTGCGCATAACTTGATGGTGAAAGCTACCGAGCTCATGTACCACGAGGTAGTCATTAGGGTCATCTTTAACATGGGATTGCCCATTGACCACGCTTCGCATCCACCATTCAAATGCTATAACTCCCTCACCCGTTTACATGTATGCATGTACCCCCTCCCACATCTGGTGGACGCGGCCGCGATGGCTGAGGAAGAGGAGCTGGATGTAATAGCGACCGCGGTGGTCGAGGTGGAGGTTTCCTGTAGCAGGTCGGGCTGCACTCACGTGCACCCACTACGGGAAGGCCGACCACCTCGCTGCCACGTTTCTACTACGTCCCAAGTCTGGCGCCCCTGCGCCGCTTCTCCCTCTCCTCCTACTCGCACTCCAGAAGAATAGCTTGTATGCAGCTGGTGCATAACCGAGGTCTTCTAGGAACTACGTGCTCTCCTTCGCTTTCTACGAAGCCAAGCTAGGTCTGGTTCAGTAGATTCGCAATGGCAAATGATACGTGCTTGAGAAGGGAGAGGACTACACGAGTTTGTGGTGACCTGATTAGAAGAATAAATTATCTCAAGAGGCGGTACCCCTCTTGGAATTATTCTTTGGTGTTACCTAGATGTGTCTTTACTTCGTCTTGTTGTTTTCAACATGCTATGTCACACTAAGTAGTGCATGGCAAAGGCGGAGTAAGCTAGGCCCGAGGTCTGAAGAGGGGCGGTTCTTGGGGCTATAGTGATGTGAGCAAGGGTTAGAATGTTTGGTACCGGCAATGCGCCAGGTGGTAGTTTCGCGTGACTGCGTTTACTATGAGGAATTTGTACAAACTCCTGCGCCTGGGCACTCGGTATATGAAGGGAGTCCTTTGATAGGTGGAGCAGACACTGCTGTCAACAGTGATTCTGACTTAGACGAGGACGACGCCCTACAGGTATCCCCTCCCCTGGTAGTTGTAGATAGGCCAGGTAGTAAACATGGTCCTCAGGACCAGACCTGGTGCTATCGTGCTTATCGTAGTGAGGTAGAGGAGCTTGGTACTGTGTAAATGCCGTTCACAATTCATTCAGCGCGAAGGTCCGACGCTAGTAGTCCTCCGCGCCTCCATTCCGGTAGCTTAGCGGGTGTTGGTGGTTCTAGGGCTGACTTTACAGTGCTTGATAATCCGCTGTTCGAATCGGATGTAGTTCAGCCTCTAGCCGGCCCACTACCTATCATGCCTTCATCTTTAGACTCTGATGAGCTAGGTGCTGTAGCAAAACGAATGGGTGGGTACGGGGAGGCCAGGTCTATAGAACCTGTGCAGTCTGTTGAAAGTTTCAGCACGGGTAGGGATGCTCCGGGCTGGGACAGCCTGCCGGATTGTTGCCTGCCGGGGCCCCTGTACAGCAAATGTACTGGGGGCTCCTGGGGAAAGCGACCTTAGCTTGTCTCCGAATTTGTATGGAGCGTTGACAATCTTCTGCTCTTTATTCGCCGCTTTGTTCGGCTGTTTATGACCATCTCCCCTTAGCACCTCCTGCGGCTTTAGGCCTCCGCAGGAGTGCTCGGATAGCCGCTCAAGGTGAAGACGTCTCTATTCCTTATTCTTCCTCTTCTGTTTTTCTCGCTGGTTTGTTTGCCAAGCTCTCTTTCTTCGTTCTCTTTCGGTTCCGTTCCGGTTTTTCTGTCCGTGCTACCTTGTTGAAGCTCATGTTGCCCGTTTCACAATTAAAGCGGATGCATGCGGACTGGTAGCGTTGGCGTGTTGCATGCGGGCAGGTAGAGTTCTTGCACAGCAGTTCCAAACTGTTGCAACTTAGTTTGCTTCCTGCGACCGGCGATTCCCTTTGCTCTTGATCTGCCTCTTGCCTTCGACTTAACTGTCGACTGCGAGACTGCCTAGTCGATCTGCTTAGGTTTGCTCGGTTGGCTTGTTCTTACTTACTGCGATTTTGTTGCTGCTGAGAGCTCTTGACTGGATTGACTTGCTCATGTTCTGGATTGGTTGGATGCATACGCCAGCATGCATGGTTGAATGCATAGTTGGATTGCATGTTAAATTGCATGGTGGATGTATGGTTGAATGCTTGTTTGCGCAACCTTCACACAACAACCTTAGCACAGCCATGTTGAAATGCATGGTTGGGATACATAGTTGAAATGCATTGTTGTGTGAACTCATGATGTAGTGTGGTTCCTTGGATGTGTTGTTTGTGTAGGTGTCACTTGTGACTGTCTTGGTTGATGGAGGTCTCATGGTTGGTTGCATGAGTTGTGTATTTGTTGAGGGCTACAACCTCATGTACACACCTACAACCTCGAATTGTGTGAATTATAATTGTCTCTCGTCTTTGGACATGTTTGGCTTGTATAACACACAAGTTCTTACCGGCTTCACTTGTCGATGCTCTTGATGTTCCTCAAGTAAGGTGTATCTGAGTTCCAGGTGTCAAGCCCTTACTTCTAAGATGGGACTATCAAGACAGGTGGAGAAAATCAAGTGTCGCTTATGCGTTACAAGTTTCTGATGTGCTTGTACATGTGTTCCAGTGAGTGCATGTGAGTGTGAGGTTTCATTCAGGTGCGATACCCACCTGATAAAGATTATTTGTGGAATATGTTCCTTCTTGGTTGTTGGTTGTACATGTGTTAGATGTACTAGTGTTGGTTGTAGAGCCGTTCAAGGCATTTTCATCTCAAGTGATTTTTTGGGGATGGTTGCAGCCTGGGTGATAGACTGATGTTATGATGACCTTTTCTCATAATTCAATTCACATAATCACACTCATTGAAGTTGTGTTCAGTGAATTAGGTGGAGATTTGGTTAAACATAAATTTGGATTTGATATACTAGGCTGTCCCAACCTGACTGTCACATGGGAGTCACCCATGAGTAGGTGCATGTCTGGTTTTGCGTCGCAGCGGTACTTGCATGTATTTGCAGCAGCTGGATGCACCCCACTGGAGGCACTAGCGCTCGTGTCACCAACTTTGTGTGAGATGTGCACCATTTTCAGTGAAGAAGTATCTGCAAGCTCAACTCTTCTACTGGGAGTAACTGCATGGTAATGTGCTGCTCACCTTTAGTGCTGCTCATACATTCCTTAACTTGGACGTGACGGCTCATGTCGTGTATGTTGAAGTTAAATAGTTAGAGCTGTTTTATTGTGCTTAGTTCGTTACCTTAGAATGGTAAAAGCAAATGTGTTACGTCAGTCAGTTCAAGGCATGCATTGATCTTATTGATCTTGTATGGTGCTATTACTCTCTCTTGTTTGAAAGTATACGCTCAAGTGATTGCACATTATTGTGAAATCATTATACCATGATTGTACTAAGGGCTTCTATGGTCTGATCTGAGTTTTGTTTTGGCTTTACTGTCAATTTTTGTGCTGTATGTTTTGAAAGGAGTGTTGCATCTCTGAATGTCTCACATCTCAGTGTTCCCATGCTTGTTGCTAGTGGTGAAGCATGTGCGCTGTGCCTATGCCCATTGTCTCTCATTGTCGACATACGTTTGATACCGCTGTCTTGTGTGATGATACTTGGGTAAGTGCAAACATGCGAGACGCTTTTAGTCTAGAGTGGTTGCACTTGCTTCTGGAAATTGTTTTTGTCTGCAAAGAAGTGATGTGGTTTCAGCCACTTAGGGTTGACCAAGGTTGACAGGCACAATACAGCGAGCCGGGTAAGGTACACTTTCCTCGGTAGAGAACTACAAGCTGGGGTCTAACGCTATGCATATTGGTATTATACACCATTATGTGAAGTGTTGGTATGTGATAAAGTGACGTGCTTGCCTGCTTGGTGTATGTTGGGAGAGTGAAGGTGGTGTACATCAACATCAAGGAGGACAAGGCTACTCCCTTTACCAAGGGATTTGCTCCAGGACCTTTATGGGACCATGTCAAGATGCATGGTAGGGTGACCTATTTTAAGGTTGTCCTATTTTATGAACACTGGCTACTTTGGTTTGGTTAGAGTCATGCTTTGGTTTGCTTTGCGCTTTCTTAGTAGTGTCTTATATCTTTCCTTGGTTAAGTCTTAAGTGGTCATTGGTTTCGGTGGAAGGTGGAAATTTACTCAGACCACCCTTAAGCAATTTTATGGTTTTCTGACACTTGGTTCCATAGGCAGATGGTTAATTAGGTGGAGCTTATCATAAATTAGCTATTTCTGTATGCTTCACTTTGTTGAATTCACTAGCCACCTCAGGCGATTAGTGAGTTAGGTGGAGATTGGTAGTCAGTTCCTAGTTCAGTTTCACTTTGAATTTTTCAGTGAAATTGTGAAACCCTATGCTGGGTATTTTGCAGTTGTACTTTCAGATGTACTTGCGGTAGTACTTGCAGATGTACCTCCATACACCTATACTCTTCCAGGTGTATGTCAGTAGGTTCATTCCACTTGGTTAGTGACGTAGCTGGGGATTTATGATAATTAACTTTCATAAATCTTCTTACTTGTCATTGAGTAAGAAACCAGTTACACATGGTTTTTTTTTTTTTCATCCCAGCCTAGTCATGGATGCTATGCTAAGAGTAGTATCTAAGGTGAAGGATTTTTTCCCATCAAGTTTTATTTCAGTGGATGAAATTCACAGTGACTTATACATAAGTTGTATGCTTATCAGACATTTCGATATGATTGTGGTGACTTATTCTTCATACCATCTTTTACAGAAATGTCAGAAGTGATATGAATAATCTAGCTTCTATGTTTATATTAAATGTCCGAATGCTTAGTACTATAAGTATTAACTTGAAGGTTGGATTATATTATGTGCTGTCCTCACAAAATATTTTACTTTCCCCTTATTACTTTCAGCGGTAAGAATTTTACACCTCAGCAGAAACTGCAGCCACATAGATATATCGACATCCTTGGATCAAGGATGTGGCTATGTACAGAGTTGAGTAGTCGTTGGATGATGGATATTCGTAGACCTGCCTCAAGCTTTATTTCTATGAGCTTATTCTTATTATTTTAGATTTAAACTTTTCAGTCAGCTGCTACATAGGTGGAGTGTCAGCAGATCGCCGGTAGTAGATGTCTGGCTGACAGAATAGTTCCGGAGTATGCGGGGTGTACGGGAACCTTCTAGGTGTTCCGATACCTTCCAGGAAGTTGCGTCAAACTCTGCTGTACCACAGAGTGTGCTCACCATTCCTTCCAGCTATACTCAGGGTTTACGTATAACTATACCCTTGACAGAGTGTATTTATAGCTACGCTCTCTCTGCTGTAATGTCCCATTTCTCTTTCTAGAGTGCCTCCCCAGACTCATTGCCTCTACGACCTTTTCAACACTCAGTTGAACACAACATGCAACACATACAGAATTATATACATGTATATCCTACATGCCACCGAGACATGAATATCATCATGCAGATCATACATGCCACAATACATGATATCATACATGAGATCAGACCTGCCCACATACATGACACACATACATGAATCATATATGCCACACAACTGCCACCACATACATGCATTCATACATGCCCACAAACATGCCACACATTACATGCATATCATAGCATGCATATAATACATGCGGACATACATGCCACACATAACATGCCACACATTACATGCATTATCATACAGCCCAATACAGGCCACACCTACATGATATCATAATGCCACACAACATGCTATCATAATGCCACACCATTACACTGACATATATTAATGCCACACATACATGCCACACATACATGCCACACATACATGCAACACATACATGCCACACATACATGCCACACATACATGGCCACAATAAATGCAATATAATACATGTGCTATCCTACATGCCCACATACAGGCCAAAACATACATGCCACACATACATGCCACACATACATGCATATCATACATGCATATCATACATGCCACACATAATGCAATCCTAATGTCACACATACATGCAACAAATACATGATATCATACAGCCACCACATACATGCCACACCTACATGGCATTATAATTCCACACATAAAACAGCATTACATACATGCACCAGACATGCAATCATACATGCCACACCATACATGCCACACATACATGCATATCATACATGCCACACATACATGCATATCATACATGCCACACATACATGCCACACATACATGCCACACATACATGCATATCATACATGCCACACATACATGCCACACATACATGCATATCATACATGCCACACATACATGCCACACATACATGCATATCATACATGCATATCATACATGCATATCATACATGCCACACATACATGCATATCATACATGCATATCATACATGCCACACATACATGCATATCATACATGCCACACATACATGCCATATCATATACATGCCACACCTAATGCCAAACATACTGCATATAATACCTGCCATACTACATGCTATCATTACATTGCCACACATTTACATGCATATCATACATGCACACAACATGCCACACATACATGCCACAACATACATGCAATCAGACATGCAATAATCATCATGCCACACATAATGCCTATCATACAGGCCACACATACATGCATATATCATTACCTGATATATACATGCAAACATACATGCGTATCTAACATTGCCACATACATGCCACACGTACATGCCATATCATACATGCAATCATGCATGCATATCAACATGCACACAACATGCAAAACACATACATGCCACACATACATGAATATCATACATGCCACACATACATGCCACACTTACATGCATTATCATACATGCATAGTCGATACATGCCTCACATACTGCATATCATACATGCCCAACATTACATGCCACACCATACATGCATATCAGACATGCACACATACCATGCAAACCATACATGATATCATTACAGCCACACATACATGCAAACACATACATGATATCATACATCCACACATAATGCATATATACATGCCCACATACATGCCACACATACATGCCACATATACATGCCACACATACATGCATATCATACATGCATATCATACATGCATATCATACATGCACAAATACATGATATAATACATGGCGAACATACTGCCACAAATACAAGCCACACATACATGAATATCATACAGCCCACACA